>JBBPBX010090898.1:0-14030 GCA_038048925.1 Garcialebias charrua
TGACGTCAGGGGACTGGTTCGTAGCAATCGATCTCAGAGACGCTTACTTCCACATACCGATCGTCCCGAAACACAGGAAGTTCCTCAGGTTTGCCTTTCAGGGAACCTGTTACGAGTTCAATCGCCTACCTTTCGGGTACGCGCTTGCGCCGCGGACTTTTACAAAGGTAATCGAAGCAGCGTTACAACCGCTGCGTTCGAGGGGCTTCCGAATCATGTATTACATCGACGATCTGTTGCTTCTGTCTCGATCCAAGATGGAGGCAGCTACACAGACGGAGATTTTGGTGAGTCATCTGACCAGTTTAGGCTTCGCCATAAATTGGGAGAAAAGTTCTGTTTCACCAGCTCAACAGATACTTTTTCTGGGAGTCAACTTATGCTCGATAACAATGAAGGCGGTTCTGTCGAACCAGAGAATAGATTCGCTGACGTCACTCCTCCACCGCGTCAAGCCGCGCAACACGGTGTCGGCGATCACAATTATGCGGCTGTTAGGGATGATGGCTGCAGGCCACACGGTGGTAAAACTCGGTTTATTGAACATGCGGAAGTTGCAGAGGTGGTTTATTCGTCAGAGAATAGACCCTGCACGCCACAAAAGACGCCAGCTCACGATTCCCCAGTCTGTGAGGACAGACCTGGAGTTCTGGGGAAACCCCAGGACCCTGTCAGAGGGGGTTTCCCTGGGCAAAGTGACATCACGACGGGCGGTCTTTACCGATGCCTCTCTTTCCAATCAGACCCAGTGAGGCATGGACCATATCCTGCTTCGCCTTTAACCCACTAGGGCGTGGCTTAAAGGGCGACAGCCTGCATGAAATATAACGTTGGTTACGTACTGTAACCCCAGATTATATGAATGCAGGCGGAGCCCTTTAAGCCCCGGGCCTCCCTGGCTCTTGGTGAAAAATTGTTTTACCTTACTTGGGAGCCGATTCTCGGTCAGCAACAGAATAAATAGCAGACCGAGGCGGGGCCCACGGCAGGTGGGCGTGGACTAGAAGTCTTCAGTGATTGGCGCGAAGCGCAAGGGTAAACCCACTAGGGCGTGGCTTAAAGGGCTCCGCCTGCATTCATATAATCTGGGGTTACAGTACGTAACCAACGTTTTCCTTATGTGGATCAGAGGCGGCTCCAGGGGGGGAGCTAGGGTGTGCTATAGCCCCTCCTGGAAAAGTCACAGCACCCCCCTTAGCACCCCCAAGAAAATATCAGATTATTTTCTTTTTAATCTGAGTTAATATTCTTTAACATGAGGTTGTTGTGATATTTTCCTCGCAAAACACAACTAATAAAATAAAAAGAAATCAGCGATTATATCGAGTAAAAAACAAAAAAAACAATCTGATCCACCAGCTGAAGCCCACAAAGATGAGTGATGCTCTCAACACTGACCCAGAAAGGAGCAGAAACTGGTGACATGATGCCTCTGGTTATGCCATTTTTAGCTAATACAACTTGATAAATCATTTCCTGGCTTGCAGTGATAATAAATGACTTATCTGGTCACATTAAATAAATACTTTTAACCAAAATCCAAAATAAACTTTATTAAAATAGCCTCACTGCATCTAAATTCATGCGCGTATAAAACTGAAATAATTCCTGCTTAAAGAGTTAATTTTGCCTTAGACAAGAGAATTAAGCCTTGACTGATTTATTATTATTGCTTGTTTATTATTGTTGTTGATTTTTAGTTTGATTATTTTTGTAATAAAACTTAAAAGACAACTTTATTCGGATGATTATTCATTTGTTCTGGTATAGAACTCCCTGTAATAACATATTCACCCTTTACTAATCAGAATCAGTCACTGAAGTACTTTGTAGAATATATTGATTAAGTTGTTGTTGGTCAGTAAACTGACCAGTGGGTGCCAAACTTTAATGAATGAAAAATAAATAAAACAAATGTAGTGGGGCTGAGATGGAAAAAGTGGCACCCTTCTTCCTCCATCTCACCCTTCGTTATGGCTACAAGCTTCTACCCTGAGGTTGTTAGACTCATGAACCCCTAGTCAGGACAGGAGTATCACTGTGAAAACAAATCACTGTAATACAATTTGGTTATGTGCTGCTGATCTATTTCATGTTGCTGTGTTCATTCGTCCTCATCTGCTCACACAGACTCATGTTCCACTGGACAAAAAGGCCTAATATCCGGGGAGATACAACAGTATGCAAGTGTCCGTATCTGCCACATATCCAATATGTTTCCGGTGGTATACGGGGAGATCTCATCTGTAACAGATCTTAGTACAGGATATCCCACGCATACCCATCTGTGATAGATCCTAGCACTGGATATTTTCTGGATCCTCATACATGATAAATCCTAGTATAGGATATTTTCGGGATACACATCTGCGATAGATCCTAGTATAGAATATTTTATGCATACCCATACTTGAGAGATCCTAGTATTGGATATTTTCTGGATACCCATATGAGAAAGATCCTACTACTGCATATTTTCCAGATACATATCTGTGATAGATCCTAGTATTGGATATTTTCTGGATACCCATACATAATAAATCCTAGCATTGGATATTTCCGGATACAAATCTGTGACAGATCCTAGTACTGGATATTCTTTGGATACATATCTGTGATAGATCCTACTATTGGCTATTTTCTGGATACCCATACTTAATAAATCCTAGTATTGGATATTTTCCAGATACCCATCTGACAGATCCTTATATTGGATATTTTCCGGATACCCATACACAATAAATCCTAGAATTGGAAATTTGCCGGATACACATCTGTGACAGATCTTACTATTGGATATTTTCTGGATACCCATAGATAATAAATCCTAGTATTAGATATTTTCCGGATACACATCTGACAGATCCACATATTGGATATTTTCCGGATATCCATACATAAAAAATCCTAGCATTGGATATTTGCCGGATACACATCTGTGATAGATCCTAGTATTGGATATTTTCCGGATACCCATACATAATAAATCCTAGTATTAGATATTTTCCGGATACACGTCTGACAGATCCTCATATTGGATATTTTCCGGATACCCATACATAATAAATCCTAGCATTGGATATTTGCCGGATATACATCTGTGACAGATCCTATTATTGGATATTTTCTGGATACCCATACATAATAAATCCTAGTATTGGATATTTTCCAGATACACATCTGTGATAAATCCGTTTGGATATTTTCATGATATCCATACATAAAAAATCATAGTATTGGATATTTTCCGGATACACATCTGTGATGGATCCTAGTATTGGATATTTTCTGGATACCCATACATAATAAATCCTAGTATTTGGATATTTTCCAGATACACATCTGTGATAAATCCATTTGGATATTTTCATGATACCCATACATAATAAATCATAGTATTAGATATCTTCCGGATACACATCTGTGATAGATCCTAGTATTGGATATTTTCTGGATACCCATGTATGATAAATCCTAGTATTGGATATTTTCCAGATACACATCTTTGATAGATCCTAATATTGGATATTTTCTGGATACTCATACTTAATAAATCCTAGTATTGGATATTTTCCGAGTGAATATCTGTGATAGATCCTAGTATAGAATATTTTATGCATACCCATACCTGAATGATCCTAGTATTGGATATTTTCTAGATACCCATATGAGAAAGATCCTACTATTGGATATTTTCCTAATACATATCTGTCATAGATCCTAGTATTGGATATTTTTTGGATACCTATACATAATATATCCTAGTATTGGATATTTTCTGGATACACATCTGTGATAGATCTTAGTATTGGATATTTTCTGTATACCCATACATAATAAATCCTAGTATTTGGATATTTCCCAGATACACATCTGTGATAAATCCATTTGGATATTTTCATGATACCCATACATAATAAATCATAGTATTAGATATCTTCCGGATACACATCTGTGATAGATCCTAGTATTGGATATTTTCTGGATACCCATACATAATAAATCCTGGTATTGGATATTTTCCGGATACACATCCGTGATAGATCCTATTGGATATTTTCATGATATCCATACATAAATACCCATAATTCATAGGGAAAACGTAGGACAGACACAAATCTCACAAAATACGTTCATGGGGTTATGGAGAACAAGATCTGTGAGTTTGGTGGTCCTATCACTGCGTTTAGTTGGAAATCCTAACCCCAATTGGTCAAAATACAAATACCCATAATTCATAGGGAGAATGTAGGACAGACAGGAATCTCACAAAATATGGTCAGGGAGTTATGGAGAACAAGATCTGTGAGTTTGGTGGTCCTATCACTACGTTTAGGTGGAAATCCTAACCCCAATTTGTCCAAATACAAATACCCATAATTCATAGGTAAAACGTAGGACAGACACGAATCTCACAGATTGCAGTCAGGAATGTTGTGGAGAACAGGATCTGTGAGTTTGGTGGTCCTATCACTGCGTTTAGTTGGAAATCCTAACCCCAATTTGTCAAAATACCATAATCCAAAAAAAAGTGTTGGGAAAGTGTTGAAAGTTCACGACACAGACAGACAGACACGAATCTCACAGATTGCGGTCAGGATTGTCGTGGAGAACAGGATCTGTGAGTTTGGTGGTCCTATCACTGCGTTTAGTTGGAAATCCTAACCCCAATTTGTCAAAATACCATAATCCAAAAAAAAGTGTTGGGAAAGTGTTGAAAGTTCACGACACAGACAGACAGACACGAATCTCACAGATTGCGGTCAGGATTGTCGTGGAGAACAGGATCTGTGAGTTTGGTGGTCCTATCACTGCGTTTAGTTGGAAATCCTAACCCCAATTTGTCAAAATACCATAATCCAAATAAAAAGTGTTGGGAAACTGTTGAAAGTTCCGATCAGCTCTGCGAGGTGCTGGCCAATATCTTTAACACCTCACTTGCCCTGTAGACAGATCCCGTCTGCCTGAAGACCACACCACCATCATCCTTGGACCTGTCACAGCTAATGCTCACCTTTTTGCTTCATCTTAAATATTTTGCATTGCTGAATAATCTTATGCTTTTAGGTCCTCAATATGCAAGCGCAGTGCTTCAGCGCAAGGGTCACAACGCCCAGTGAGTATACATTAAATTCATTATTGTTGGCCATCCAGTAATGATTAACTTGCATTTGTGTTATGACATGGTCTTGTAATATGTCAGTGATAAAATGTGGAAGTAATTAAGATAAATTGAAATGGTACTAGGTCCGGCAGTGGGTCTAGCATCCAGTCCAGGCGCCTTGATGACTCGTCTAGGTCCAGGTCCAAGCTCGGCGATGACATCTCCTGATCAGAAAATGGAAACTGGGCATTCCTGTTGCCTCAGGATGGTAAGTATTGATCAGATAGCACTGCTGCCTTGCTATTGGAGAGATAGCAATTGTAATCAAGAAATTTGTTTTTATTTCAGTGTTCCTACGTTCCTGCGAAAAGTCTTCAACTTCTTTATTGACCTCCACGATCACTTAAAACAAGTACAACCCACCTTTTCAGCTGTGTACATTGAGAGGATGGAGACCATGGAGGATTTTGAGAGAGAGAGGAGCATCTCTGTGACTCAAACGTTTGCTACCCTGGTAGGTTTTACAAGTCTGGAGGAAAGCCTAGCATAACACAGTACAACCAAACACTGTTAGGTTCTATTGGGAGTGTCAGGGAGTGTCAGTCAACTGTATCACAGATTCTAAAAAAGCTAAGTCTGGCCCTCTGGACATTCAAAAAACAAAACAAAGCAAAAAAAATAAATTTGTAGAAACGTTTCGTCTTTCGTCCGAAAGACTTCCTCAGTCTGAGAAGCTGTATTCAGCTCAGTCTTATAAATAGCACCCTCTCACAGTGGATCAACCAGTTGGCTGATGACAGCCGAAACCAGCTGCCCACATGATCAAGTAGGACCATCAGCTTAACGATGGATCGTTAGCACCCTGATGGTTGTTTGCTATTCACAGAGGGCTGAGTGATATTAGCAATAACAGCATTGTAAGAGGGGGACAGTTGAACCCGGAGGCCTCCACCACGGACACCCTGGACTCCAGGCCAGCGGTCACTCTTTCAGAGATTAAGATGTTCACATCCTTGATCGAGAGGAACGATGGTTTGAGAGAGGAGTAAAGGAGGCCATCTTTGTGAAAAGAAACCGTCCATTATTAAACAGGGGTGGAGAGGGTGCTATTGGGTGTTTATCTTGTTAAATTTTAAAGAAATGCAGCGTTTCTGATCGCTGCGTGCGCACGTTGTTTCATCAGACGTAGCGAAACCATTTTTTAAATCCAGCTGATTTGACCATAACGTTCATTTATTAAGCAAAAGTTCAGCTCAGACACATCTTTACTATAATTTTCGGCAAACAAATAATTGTTTTGTGTGTTTATCTTGTTAGATTTTAAAGAGATGCAGCGTTTCTGATCACTGCGCGCGCACGTTGTTTCATCAGACGTAGCAAAACTATTTTTTAAATACAGCTGATGGCAAAAAACCGGCCCACATTTCCGGGTTGTCAGCGGTGACGCGTAACATACGCAACGCGGGCGGGCGGTGCTTAGCTCCGCTCGTTGCATGCAGCGCTTTTGGGAGCGATCGCTGCTTCAGTCCACACACACACAAAGTTCACCGAGTGTCTCCAGTTAATTTATCCGTATGAGGCAACCTCTGACCGGACCCCCGGACCTCAAAAGCCAGCAGCTCCCAGCAGTTCCCGCCCGCAGATGGTGCCTTCGCCGGCGGTCTGCTCGTTTTATTTCTGCCGGCTGCGCGTTGGGAGCGATCGCTAATACGCTAAAAATTGAAAAAACATAAAAATAACAATTATACTTTATTTATAAAGCCATTTAAAATGACCACAGCTGCAACAAAGTGCTGTACACATGAAATTAAGAACATTTAAACAAAAGATGAGATGAAATCAGGAATCAGGTGAGGGGCTGGACTCAGGTTTGGGGTGGGTTGTGCCTGCGGCTTGTGACGTCACAAGCCGCAGGATTTGAAAACTAGACAAATCTATCACAGACAAATAAATCTACTTAGAGTAAATATACCACTGGGTGCATTTCTTTGGCCCTAGGACTGTTTTTTTATGAAGTACATACCCAAAGTTGAGTAAAAAACCCATTAAAAAGTGAATTTTGAATATGTGGTCCCCTTTAAATAAATGGTAATAAATGGTCTCTGATTGCATGTCTCTGAATAGGACTTGGTAGATATGAGTTACTTAACTAAAATATTCAATATGGGAAGATTATCACTGCACTGGTGGGCAAAAAAAGGTTTTTGGATGATGCAGTTGACAAGTATCACAAAAGCCAAAATCATAGTTTGAGAATATAAGAACAAAGATATTTTGTTGCTACTTTAAAACAAAGATATCAAAGTTGCAAAAACAAACTGATTATACCATACCATACCATTTTATTTATAAAGCACTTTAAACAGGAACAAGTCCACACAAAGTGCTGGGCAAACAAACATGCAACAGGCAACACAGACAATGAAGTACAACACGAAAAACATAAAAACATTGCAGATCATAAATAAAACGATCCAATACAAATCAGCTGGCATTGAAAGCAATGGAGTAGTAGTGAGTTTTTAACCGGGATTTGAAAACCGAGAGGGAGGGGGCCTGTTTGATGAGCAGCGGTAACTCGTTCCAGAGTCTTGGGCCTGCTACAGAGAAAGCCCTGTCACCCCTGCGCTTAAGGCGAGTTTCTGGAACTATTAAGAGTACCTGATCCTCTGACCTCAAAGCACGAGCGCTTCAGAATATCTTACAAAAAGATCTGAAGCTCTCGGCCTTGACCTCTAAATGGCTTTAAGAATCTGTTGGAATCCTACAAAAACCAATGCAGACATGTTCCTGTTTTTGATTTTCTACATCTGCCTTATAATCTGTCTGTTTTTGCTACTTTGATATCTTTGTTTCAACTTGTAAAAAAAAAAACAGGGTATTTCTCTCTTGTGATTGTCTATTGTTCATGGAAAATCTACTGTTGTTGTCGTCATTCTTTAGTTTGTAGACAGGTCTCTCTTGTAAATGAGTCCTCGAGGCTCAATGAGATTAACCTGCCTAAATGAAGGTTGAATGAATGAATATGGATGCATTTGCTTTTTGTTATGTATACATTTAAAAAGTGCTCTTATTGACCTTGTGTTTTCTGTTTTCTGTTTAAGCTTTTTGGTCGCTCCATTTTAAATGATGAAGAATGAGGGGGTGCCAGCGTGCCTGATACGTCCGAGACCGACACATAGACGAGACACATGGAAAGTTTATCCACCTGAGAGCAGCAAAACTAGGACATTTTAGACGGATGCAAGTACAAACTTTCTGAGCTTCAAACAAAGTCCTGCAGAATGGTTGGTTACATCGCAGAGTGCCCATGGGAAATGAGGCAGCCTCCAAGAAGCACAAGAAGAAAAACTTTTATTTCAAATGAAACCATGGGGTTTTTGTGTGTGAGTGTTGTGTGTGAATGGTGTGTGTGTGTGGTGTGTTAAAAAGAATCTTAAAGGTCATGGTCAGGTTTTTTTATGTCTATGTTTGCATTAGTATGTGTTATGAAGATACAAACCACTGTGTATTTACTAGACTGCTTCATAAACTGTTTATTACAGATAGTCCCCGACTTACGAGCGAGTTCCGTCCCTAGGGGGCGCTCGTATGTCAAAAACTCGTAAGTAGGATCACATAGTAAAAAAATATATATATGTTTAAAAAAATAATAATAATAATTTTTATTTTTTTTTAAATAAATGAATACATGTACAGTACTGGACAGTCACCAAGCACTTA
Organism: Garcialebias charrua; assembly: GCA_038048925.1. Lineage (NCBI taxonomy): Eukaryota > Metazoa > Chordata > Actinopteri > Cyprinodontiformes > Rivulidae > Garcialebias > Garcialebias charrua. Next base: position 8,828 of record JBBPBX010090898.1, read on the forward strand.
GCCTATCCTAACACAGTTTTTAAAGATGAAGGAATGAGTTGAATTGTCTCCCTTTCACATAAAGTGAAAGTAGCTCCCTTTATGGGAATGGAGCCTGCAGGGAGGAGGGAGACAATTCAACTGACTCCTTCATCTTTAAAAACTGTGTCAGGATAAGTTTTTAAAGATGAAGGAATGAGTTGAATTGTCTCCCTTTCACATAAAGTGAAAGTAGCTCCCTTTATGGGAATGGAGCCTGCAGGGAGGAGGGAGACAATTCAACTGACTCCTTCATCTTTAAAAACTGTGTTAGGATAGGCTAAGTGCTTGGTGACTGTACAGTACTGTACATTTATCTATTTATTAAAAATATACAGTACTGTATATACAGTATTTTTATTTTTTATTGTTTTTTATTTATAAATAGATAAATGTACAGTACTGTACAGTCACCAAGCACTTAGCCTATCCTAACACAGTTTTTAAAGATGAAGGAATGAGTTGAATTGTCTCCCTTTCACATAAAGTGAAAGTAGCTCCCTTTATGGGAATGGAGCCTGCAGGGAGGAGGGAGACAATTCAACTGACTCCTTCATCTTTAAAAACTGTGTTAGGATAGGCTAAGTGCTTGGTGACTGTACAGTACTGTACATTTATCTATTTATTAAAAATATACAGTACTGTATATACAGTATTTTTATTTTTTTATTGTTTTTATTTATAAATAGATAAATGTACAGTACTGTACAGTCACCAAGCACTTAGCCTATCCTAACACAGTTAAGGAGTCAGTTGAATGGTGTCCCTCCTCCCTGCAGGCTCCATTCCCATAAAGGGAGCTAGCTTCCTTTATGTGAAAGGGAGACAATTCAACTCATTCCTTCATCTTTAAAAACTGTGTTAGGATAGGCTAAGTGCTTGGTGACTGTCCAGTACTGTACATGTATTCATTTATAAAATAAAATAAAAGTAAATTTTTTTAAAAAATTTTTTTAATGAGATGCATGCTCATAAGTCCGGGACCTCGTAAGTAAGAGCACTCGTAAGACGGGGACTACCTGTATGCTGATTTTTCATAGTTATTATTGAAATGGTAATATGCTTACTGGTCCAGCTTGTGATTTGTACATCATGATGATGGTACATAAACCAAAATTAAAGACTCTTTAATTTTGACGTAGAAAACTGGTTGATCTTAAAATGTTAAGATCTTAGAAGCCAACTATTTGTATAACAGATTTAAAACGAATGTACGGTACATTAAGTGCTTCAGATATTACAAATAAAAAACTAACCATTGGAAACATGTTAAGATAGTTATTTTACATGAATGCTAACCTGTATTTACAGTATATCAAATTTGCATAAATGAATAATGAAAAATCCGTAAATATCTGACTGACATCTGTCACGTATAGGCGTGAATCTAAACCAACCATACGTAAAAAATGCGGAAAGTTTCCAAAGAGATCTAAAGCAGGAATCCCGAGGGATAAAAGCCACATTTTTTCTGGATCTGCTGCAGATAAAAATCCGTAAATATCCGACAGACATCTGTCAGGTATGGGCGTGAATCTAAACCAACCATACGTCAAAGATGCTGTAAGTATCCAAAGAGATGTAAAGCAGGAATCCCGAGGGATAACGGCCACATATTTTCAAGATCCTTCACAGATAAAAATCTGTAAATATCCGACAGACATCTGTCAGGTATGGGCGTGAATCTAAACCAACCATATGTCAAAAATGCTGTAAATATCCAAAGAGATGTAAAGCAGGAATCCCGAGGGATAACGGCCACATATTTTCAAGATCCTTCACAGATAAAAATCAGTAAATATCCGACAGACATCTGTCAGGTATGGGCGTGAATCTAAACCAACCATACGTCAAAGATGCTGTAAGTATCCAAAGAGATGTAAAGCAGGAATCCCAAGGGATAACGGCCACATATTTTCAAGATCCATGACAGATAAAAATCTGTAAATATCCGACAGACATCTGTCAGTTATGGGCGTGAATCTAAACCAAACATACGTCAAAGATGCTGTAAATATCCAAAGAGATCTAAAGCAGGAATCCCGGGGGATAAAAACCAAATTTTTTCTGGATCTTGTTATGAAATAAAATGTGTTTTTGTCCTCGTGTTTTTGTTCTCCAAGAGGGGTTTTCAAACAGTGTTAAAATGACCAGTCTCTCTCTTATAAAATCTGTTCTGGTGAAGTTCTCAAAGAATGCTCAGTTCGTGTCTGTCCTGCAGGCTTGGGGCATGCGGGAGGACCTGGCGCCTCTTTGTCAGTTTTACGACTTTGTAGAATATATGACTGGCAGGAAATCTACTGAAAGCCTCCTTTCTTACCCTGGATGTTTGTTCAGTTAGAAAGTAACAAGAACAGCTCTAAATCTATGTGTGTAGTGTATGATCTTTAATGTAATTTAATGTCCAGTTACACTAATTGGTCACTTAGTGGTCTACTAGATGTGTGTGTGTGTTTATAAGTACTCAGCAATAAATGTACATTTATTTCAGTCATCGATGTGTCGGTGCCCTTCCCCCTCTCAAACCTGCGAAGGCCAGAGTAAGCTGAAACCCCCCTGAGGGGCTTTCTGGCAGTAAAGGAGGGCAACAGTCCTTAAAGCAGAAAACTTTTCTTATTGGTTAAGGCAGGCAACGCCCTACGAAAGAATAAAAGAATGAGTTTTTCCTTCTCCAGCAGTCAACGCAAGGAGCAGGCTACGGGGAAAAAAGCCCATCAGGTCGTATGCGTTGTCTCCATTGAAAATGCGCATTTCAATGTCCCTTCTTTTTCCCCCTCTCTCCCTACCTTCTCCCTTCTCCTCTCTCTCTCTCTCTCTCTCTCTCTTTCACTGTGCACGTCTTTTAAACAAATGTAATGGCTTTTAGAAATAGAACAAATGTATTCTGTGACTTTTTAAACTTATGATTAATTAAACTGGTTTTTGGAACTTAAATTATGTGCGTCTGTCGTGTTTAAGTGTATCTCTCCTTTCTGATCCAAAGTGAAACCAAAATAACGAATTCGGGGCGAATAAGAAAGCAATGCCAACAATTTGGAGGTTCCACCGAGATTGGTTGCACGCGCGGACAGGAAAGGACGAGCGGGAGTCCAGAGCACTGATCAGTGACCGGTCTACACAACAATGAGGTAAGCAGATTGCCTGTTTCAACAAAAATCTGAAATTGGACATTTATAAGCAAATTTTAACTCAGTGGTTTGGACTCCAGTAAGATAAGGAAATAGGACGAGTAAGTATACGTATTTGTAAAGTAAATAATAATACCCAAGTCCCAGATAAAAACACGCAGTGGTCGCGCCTCCCAGATGCCGACGGGCGTCTGGAACAGAGGGGTCAGGGTTTTAGGATAAATAAATAATTTATTCGCCGCTGACCCTGTAACTCTGAGACCAAGTTAACTGTAAACTTGCTAGAGTGGTGACTAGCTTAAAACAGTGACAATTTAGACTTACTTATAATTCGAGATTAAATAAGTAAGGGCGGGACTGGGGTGAGAGTTTTGAAAGTAAACGCGCTGACTTTCGCTGATAAAATAACTCGATAAGAGTTCCAAATCTGGACCAGTTAAAAATAGAATAAAATTAGTCACAGAATACTAAATCCTTTTTTATGTTCTAAAATAATGGTTTCCTGCCATGTGAGGAGTCAACACACATACCAATCTTATTTTATACTCAGAAGGTTCTTTTCATGGTGTCAGAGTCACGCGTGAATGAAGTGCAAAAGTTGGCCTGTCCAGAACGCAGCTGAAATGTCTCCCGCTCCTACTACACACACACAGTTTTAGCGCACGTCAGTTTGCCTGCCTCACCTGCGTGGCTTGTCTCTGCTCTCCAAACTGCGCGTGGCTCTCTTTGTCTCTGTCTCTCTGCTGCGCTGGACCAGTGGCGGAGCTAGACTTTTATTGCTGGGGGGGCCGAGAGGGGGCCAAGGCTATAAGGGGTCCACTTACTACGGCACAGTGGGAAAAATGGATTTATCCCAATTTTTTGGGATTTGTAGACGCTATGAAATTTTGAAACAACATATTTTTCCCTTAAAATGATACAGGCTCTCAGTTTAAACTTTTGATCTGTGATCTAAATATTTTTAAGTTTAGAAACCAAGTGGTTTTCTAAACAGCTTTAGTGTTTGACTTTGTCCACACTCATAAAACACACAATGAAGTACCCAAAAAAAAAATATACCGGTAAACTTAAATGGTACATATCGCCCCTTGCTGCTTTGAGCATGTAACAGTCACAAGACCACATTGAAATAAGAAATATAAAATATGATAAAAATACATTTCTGTGTTTATTTCATTTCTATTCAAGACACTATGATAAGAATGACTATATATTTAATATAGGCGGATACAGAGTACAGTATCTCTGTTTACAATTCTGGTTGGTGGTGTGCCTCGTGATTTTTTCAATGAAAACACTGTGCCTTGGCTCCAAAAAGGTTGAAAAACACTGGTCTAATGAAAATAAACAGTTTAAGTTAATTAGAATGATTTTAAAAAATAGCTAAACAAGAGCATGGTTTTGCTAAATTAGGCTGAAAAGTTGGATTAAAAAATGTAGAATTAGCTGAAAAAGCTGAAACAGGCTATATACAGAAATTATTAAGTAAAATACCTTGATATCACAATATTTTTTAAAATAATAATAATAATAATTAATTCAATTTATAACGCACTTTTCATTACTGAAAATCTCAAAGTGCTACACATATATTGAATGCTACACACATTCATAAACCGGTGGCGGATGACTACCATGCAAGGTGCTTTCCAGTCCTACCGTTTTTTTTTTTGCCTCAATAAAAGCACTGTCCTACTTGTTATTTATTTAATTGTTCCCATACATATCTTTAAAAAAAGGGAGTTAAAACTGCATATTTCTTGGTGCATTTGTGTGTACAACTGGACCAGTGCTCTGTTTTTATTTTTTATTTATTTTATAGACGTTTTAATAAGATATAACACCGTTGCGGACTGTTGCTCGCTGCTCTCAAAGCCTCTCAGCTTCTGCCCAGAGAGGAGCAAGAGCCGCGCGGCTTCTCTCGTCTTCTCCCTGGCTCCCCGTTCTGCTGTTACCTTTGAAGTTCTTTTCGTTGACTCAGGGCTCGGTTCTGTCCAGCCTTGTTGCGTGGAGCACGGGGAGAGAAAAAAGAGAGGGGCAGATCTTCCCGGAGCTTT
>JBBPBX010090899.1:0-11387 GCA_038048925.1 Garcialebias charrua
AATCTCTCAAACCTCATGACTCACTGTTGCTCTCCATCTGTATTGCGCCAAACGCCATTCAACTTTTGCATATTTTATTAGTGTATTCTTATAGACTATTTTGCACTTGACAAATAACTTCGGGCCTCAGTCATAAAGGAGGGGGAAAGTAGTTTATGCATCCAGGTGGTGTGGGGACTAATAACGGAGGGGATAAGGTGTTTTGTCCAGGAGACTCCTTGTCTTTGTTACTACCTTTTGCTCTAACATGCTTCAAATATGACTCATACAAAACATAATAATAAACCAATGCAGACATGTTCCTGTTTTTAGTATTTTATGTGGCTATTTTTGTTTCATTTTTTTCAATATACTGTACCGGTACTGTATCTTTTTCTATTGATTTATATGCTTTCTTTTATGACTGTCTACTGTTGTCATTGTTGTCTACTGTTGTCGTCATTCTTTGTTAAAAACAGATATTTCTTGTAAAGGCTTAACGAGACTAACCTGTATAAAAAAAATGTTGAATGAAAAAACATATGTTGATTTTCAGAAAAACATGTGGTGTGGATTATTTATCACAACTGGTTTTACTCAGACAATTGATTAAGCGAAGAATCCACCGTCCACCACCTCTTATTGAGAAGGGTGAGTAGTAGCTGAGGGTCATTCACAACATATACTCCTAGTGCAGCATCTCATGGTATTGCTTGATATTGCACACAACATTTTAATAAAAGTTTGATGCAAATAGCTCCTTCATAACTCCTTCCCTTCGCAGCACAGTCCAAAACTTGTTTTCAAACCAGGTTTAGTTCTCTGTGTTGTTTTGGTTCCTCTCCTGCTGTATTCTCCGTCAACTTCCCCTCTCCTGTCATCTGCAGCATCGCCTCCTGCTGCTGCCTCTGCCGTTGCCTCTGCCATTGCTTACGGAAGCGCTAGATTAGTCCACTGCTGTGTTTTAATGGTGCATGTAATGACGGCCCCGTGCCTAGTCTCGCCCATTATGAGACATGTAAATGTGTTGAAGGGCAGCTTTATTTTGATTAAACAGAACATTGGCTGCGTCTGTGTGTGCATTTGTGTTTGACTCTCGGTGTTGGTTAGTGATTCAAAAGGGTGGGTGTTTTAGCCAGAGAGGTGAGACAATTACTGCAAGGAGATTGTGGGTGGTGGGTTGTTTCGTGGTCACAGTGGCCTTTTCATGGTAAGTAGGTGCCTAATGAGCTGTTGTATAAGTTTATCAGAATCTGGTGGTGTAAAATAGACCGCTGTTACACTGAATGTTAGACCATGACCTGCAAACATTTTCCCACGTATCGTCCAACTTTTCCCTAAACCTTTCTTGGTGGCTCATCTTTTTCTTCTTTTGGCCTTCCCCTCTTCAGGGGTCTCCACAGTGAGTCATCCTCCTCCATCTCTGTCCTCTGCATCCTCTGTCCTCACTCCAACTACCTTCATGTCCTCTCTAGCTGCATCCATATATCTCCTCTTTGGTCTTCCTCTTTGTCTTTTTCCTGACAGCTGCATTTCTAACATCCTTCTACCAATATACCCACTGTCCCTCCTCTGGACATGTCCAAACCACTGTCCCTCCTCTGGATGTGTCTAAACCATCTCAGTCTGGCCTTTCTAACTTTATCTTCATGTTGTTTGACCTGTGCTGTACCACTGATGATTTCATTGCTAATCTTATCCATCCTTGTCACTCCTAAGGAGGACCTCAACATCTTCAATCTGCTACTCCCAGTTCTTTCTCCTGTCTTTTTGCCAGTGCCACAGTCTCCAGACCATACAACACCGTTGGTCTCATTATTCTTTTGTAAACCCTTTTTGATTTTTTGCTGCCACCCTTTTGTCACAAATCACTCTTGAAACTTTTCTCATTCCACTCCTGCCTGAGCACTATTTTTCACCTCTTTATCACACTCCCCATTTTCCTGGCCAGTTGACCCCAAATACTTGAAGTCCTGCACCTTTGTGACCACTTGGTCACTTCTTGGTGGCTCACACTGGTCAATTGTATGACTCAAATTATATGTTGATGTTTTAGCAACAAGAAACTAATGAATATAAACCAATTTTTTTATGACTGCTATTTTTAATGTACATGAACCAAAATATGTTTTTTAATGACTTTTATTATTTTATTATGAGTTTATTTTTATTTTTTTTGAGTTGTTTTATCTTAATAACAATTTAGCATTGACAGGATGCATATACTGTAGCCAGAGTTTTGTTCTTATACTGAGAAAAGACTGAGCTGTTGTCATTTGGGTCAAACATTGAAAATATGCACAATTTCTTACAATATTTTGTGATCTGTTTGCATTTGGTGTATGCACTTTAAATCTTTATCAGGTTCTGCCACATCAAATTTGATTTCAATACAGTATCTGTAAAACTCACTGAGTTGCAGCCACTTTTGCATCTTCCAATCTACAGTCACCTGGCGCAATTACTTTCTGCTTCATTAAAATCTATAAAGTGATGTATGAGATATTTTGTTAAAGGAACAGACAAAATCACACACACATAAACACTTGTCCTTTTGTTTTTAACAACAGGAGATAGAAAAAAACATACATAACTTAGTAAAAAGAAAAAAGAAAATCAGTTTCCCAAGCAGAAAAGCTATACTTTTGCATTGAATAAGCTAAATACAGTATAAAGACTGTTTCTGTGGTTTTAAAATCAAACAGAGCTGTAATGTAATGGAACTCGGGACGTATGAGTATTATTAGTCTGTGTCTGGATTTACAGATAGACAATGGAGAGAATCTTCATTAATGGGAAAAATGATCTCTTCCTCCGAATTCTTGGCATTTGGGATTTTCAGAGTTTTTTTTTTTTTTTTATGTTTACATTCTATAAGTAGCAACTGCCTGGGCATTTTAAGACAGAATATTCCTACTTTTTACAACAATGAATAGTTCAAATATCAATGTCTAAGAAACTTGCTTTTTGTGAGTAAAAGAACATATTGGACAATTATCGGTAACTTCCTTGAAGTTACCAATACCATCACATAGGTCAAAATCGTCATCTAGTACGACTGTTGTGATAAACAAAACATCAATTAAATGCATGATAAATGAAAGTTATCCACCTCATTTTCATTTATCGGCTTTATCGTTTCTTCATGTCTCTCTCTTTCTACTGAAGACACTGGATGACACAAAGGCTCAACTCCGGTGCTCTTCATTGACCTCTCCCTTTCTCTTTAAAATCCATTTTAGCCATCTAAAATTGTGTTTTTGGATGGTTAAAAGCAGCTAAGATGAGAAGTTAAGCTACTAGCTATGCTAACAGGCCAACCTCAGGAAAAAAAAAAAAAACCTCTGTCTTGTCGAAGCTGTGCCTTCGTGTAAACATATGTTTTTCTCTGTAAAAACAAGCTGATAACTTGTTTACTGATTTTTGATTAAAAGCTTTTGTGAAAAAATACTATGCTAGAGAGCTCAAACCGCACAGAGCGTCCGCCATTTTGAGAACCAAAAAAAGGAAGGAGAGACAGCTCATGTCACGTCAAGGGGCCTCCCTCTCATTTTTCTTAAAGAGACACACTGCTCGCTCCCTCACTATCCATCCTTTGGTTAAAACAGTCTTATACTGCCATCCGGTGGTCGAAAAATGGTGCTATACACAAAACAAATAACCCAGCATTTCTTTTAAATTTGATAATAATTACTAATTATTGTTAAATTTCAAGCAATATTATCATTTATTGCAATCATTTCTGAGATAATTAATCGCCCAGCAAAATGTGTTATCGTGACAGGCCTGTCATTTAGAGAGATAGATCTCGAGGGCCAAGATGGGGTCAGACAGCCGACTTGGGACCAGAAAGCCGGAGTTCGACTCCCAGCCCTTCCTACATGTTTTGGTGTTCTCCGAGCAAGACACCTAATCACCAATTGCTCCCCAGGCACGTACATAGCTGCCCACTGCTCCACCTGGGTGTATCTCACGTACGATGGATTAAATGCAGAGAACTAATTGGGAACATGCAGTGATGACAGTCTCAGCCTTCACTTCCCTAAATGACCTGCTCGTGTTTTTAAGCTGCTCAAACTGACAGCCTTTGCAATTAAAGATCATTTGGTGTCATATAATAATAATAATAATAATAATAATAATAATAATAATAATAATAATAATAATAATAATAATAATGAATTCAATTTATAACGCACTTTTCATTAATGAAAATCTCAAAGTGCTAATGTCAATGTCCTATAAAATTTATTTTGCAAGTCTAAAACAAAACATATACATAAACACCAAGACCACAGGTTACAACAGAACATTTGACATGTTGATTGTGTGAAATTAAAAACACTTTACAGATTTAGTCGGTGTGGAAATGTAAGAAATTAAACCTGTAACAAAACTGAGTCAGTTTCATGATACCAGAAGTCGTCCGCTGTCACTTACAGTACGTCACCTGAGAATGCTGCATTGTTCCACGACCTTTAGTATCTCTCAATGATTTTCACCTTATTCAACGAACCCAAAAGTCGGCGCAGTAATCCGCCGTTGACCCTGTTATTCTGAAAGTCAACACACGCCTGACCCAGCAGATAATATTTAGTAAAAGTGCTACATATCTCTCAGACGGGTCCTGGGAGGGGGTGGCAAAGTCATTCTGTTTCTGAAACCAAACGTCCAGTCAGCAGCGAGCTCTGACACAAACTGCTGATTTGTGTCAGTGTTGAGTGTCAAAGGGTCAGGAAGTTAATCTCGTCCTTTTTTTTTTTCCAGGCAAGAGTTTCATGTTGAAGCCTTAGATTCATAAACTGCTCCTAATTTTTCACACCAGTGAGGATGAATCTAAATTACAAACTGGGCTGCACGCATCATTTATTTACTGGCAGATAACCCATTTCAGGCCTTTTCCCTGAAGCCTAAACACAAACAGTCCCTCCATGTATCATCTCATTACACGCTAAAGGTTAAGCCTCATAGACCTGGCTTTAGATGATACCGTTGACATGAGTAACAGGTACAGCATGTGTCTGCAACACTTTACCAAAATATACCCTTGAACAGAGAACCTTATTGCAAATATGCAGATGTGCGTCATCAGCACGTCCACACCACTGCCACCATACAGTAGCCATGCTCTGTCAGCTCATGTTTTAAAGATGCTGTTTCTATATTCATCTGGTGACAGGTTATCAGTGTGACAGAAGGACAGTTCAACTGGGGAAAGGCTTGGCAGAAGATCTTTTGCTGCAGGCCTGAAGCTTGTGTTTTTCCCAGTGAAAGTTTCCCTTAGGGCCAGCCTTTGGTTTTAAATATTTATCTCCACACTGCATTTGAATTGTTTCAGAATAAATTCAGTTTTCTTCTGTCATAAAGTGCAGAATGCTGGGATCTAGTGCTATGTTTTATTATTTTTATTTTGAAGTGTCGAACATTAAAAAGCAATTTTGGATCTGTCAGCATAATATTAGACACCAGACTCCAGGTTGTCAGACTTTTGTTTTAACAGTTTTTAGTGGTTCAGGAAGTCATTTCTAACAAAATAAGATGAATGTTTACAGAGATGTGGTTAATTATTCATATTAGTGTGAAAATACTGCCTTATCTCTAAATCTTCACACGTTTTCTGTTCGTTTTTACACTATCAGCTTTCCCTTTATAAAATACAAGGCAAACCTGTTGGTCTGCTTCATTGGACAAACAATTATATTTAAAAATTAATTCTAATGTAAATGTTGTATAGTGGCTTCAACTGAAAAATCAATGAAAAAAACACTATTTTTACATTTAAACACAAAGAATAAATGTGTAGAATTTAAATATTTGAAAACATAAATCAGGACATAGATGTAAGAGTCAAATATATTTTAACATATATGCATCACAAATATATTGAGATGAATTAAAATGACAGTAAAGAGCATTGACGATAAATTTAAATCCAGTTTTATAGAGACAGAATTGAACATCACCTCTGAGCATCGTCCTCCTCTTTTCACAGTACTGGATGGTAAACAGCTTGGTAAAGCGACTTGAATTGCAGTTTCTTGGGGTTTTTGCATGGCCAAAGGCTTCCAAAATACAGCTTACCTGCATATAATATAAAAAAAAAGTTATGCTGTAAAAACTTTGCTTTGTTTTGCAGGATACATTTACTTATATTTTTCATATAATTTGTAACAATTTAAAAAATATACATGTATTGACTCTAAATGAATGTCCTGTCTTGATTCCTCTTTGCACCACTAGATGTCAGTGCACATTCACTATCTGAGGATGTGATTTTTTTTCAGTCCCAGAATGACAATCTGACCCAGATATTGCCTGAATAGCAATGACTTCATCAAAAATCAGCAGGCTCTGATGGTTACACACTACTTTTTTGTACAATTCCCAGAGAACAAGTAATACATGGACCAACAGGAAAGTAGATGTGGATTCTGAATGTGGATTCTGAATTATTGGCTTAATAATTTACTGTTTTTAACATTTGCCACATTGTAAATTATTCAGAATTATAAAGATGCTTACGGCCATCAGGTTCAAACGGTTCAAACAGTAGCTTAAAATCTCAAAATCCAAAATGTGAATAATTCAAGAATTAAAAATATAAAGCGTAAAGACTGACAGTTGTGTGCTTAACAGACATATCAAAAAGGCGTTCAATACAATATTTAATATTCAATACAATAATTTTAACAGACATAGCTATCATGACAATAAATAAATAAATAGGTAAACTAACAAAAGACAAATGATGTGTTTTACCCTGTGCTAATCCACACTGTGGCTCTCTAAACTGTGAGCGTGAGGAAATACAGAGACAAGCTGAAGGCACCAGAAGACACAAAAAATGAGTTTGTCCTTGTGGACTTAAAGAAAAGAAAGAAAATATGAAGGAACAAAGCACGTTTTACATCTGAGAGCAACCAACGATGCAAGAGTCTGTTGAATCTCCAGCTGTATGTTCAGCTGACTTCTTGAAGGACAGAACTTGACAAACAGCTTGCAGACTTACGTGTTTCATTCGGGACTCGAGCCCAAAGCCTTTGGAGCTGGAGCGGGCTGTCAAGTGTCTCACGATGTGCTTGCATGCCTCTGTTTTCCCAGAACCACTCTCACCACTAAAGAGACAAAAACACGTTGATGACTTTCATGTTGTGCAATAATGGTTTGAGATGTTTTATTTCACAGTTTTTATTTGCTAAGGCTTCAGTGTGTTATAGTTCTCAAATGCAACTATAAAGATGTTGAATCATGGTGTTTTAGAGAAGTAGTGATTCAATAAAATTTCCATTTTCATTGGCTCTGACACTGGGAAACGGTGATATCTGTACCTCCCACTTCATGGTACCGCCTGCCTGGGAACACCAGGGTGCCAGTTGGGATGTTCCCACTTCTGCACTCTGTTGCCTGTTTTAGGTAAGCCAGGTCATTTCAAATATCGTATTTTCCTACATATAAGTCACAGTTTTTTGCATGGAGTTGTCAGTCCTGTGACTTATACGCCAAAACGACTTAAGTATATGTTGTTGTTTTTTATATTCATGAAGCAGTTTTTGACTAACACTTTAAAGTGTGTGTGACATGATTTTTTAACTTTGCATAAAATGGCACATTATATATATCTTGCATCATTCAACTATGTTCGTTGTTGCAAACAAAATGATAAATTAATGAAAATTTGTTTCAAAGTGAGTTTAAAATTTGCGCTGTGTTTCTTCACGGGACATCCGGGTACTTCACAATGCGATTTCTGTGACGTAGGTGCAGGAACGTCTCCTAGAACGCCCCTTTTAAATAACAATGGCGCAAAATATAGAGACTGACAAATTTAGCAATCTAAGTTTAGATTTGAGCGATTTGTCTTCAGTTTGGGAAGCAGAAGTTAGTTCAGGGGGTTGAACAAGAAACAGCTGGTTCTGCCTCACCGTTTGGGTGGAGCGAGGGGGACAGCTTTGTTTGTTTTGTCCAGTCTTGACGAAGTTTTTCATCTTTTGGGAAAGTGAAAAGGCTCACTTGTTCACTGATGATATTAGAACACCCAAATGCGACACAACGTAACAGCATTTTTCAATTTATAAAAAAAAAAAAGGCGAACTTGCAGACATATGCGTTATCCTAGCAGACGCAGACTGACTGACATTCCTGCACCTACGTCACAGAAATTGCATTGTGAAGTACCCGGATGTCCCGTGAAGAAACACAGCGCACATTTTAAACTCACTTTGAAACGAATTTTCATTAATTTATCATTTTGTTTGCAACAACGAACATAGTTGAATAATGCAAGATATATATAATGTGCCATTTTATGCAAAGTTCAAAAATCATGTCACACACACTTTTAAGTTTTGAAGAACTGCAACTGCGAGTCCTCCCCTGCACGCTTACTTCACTCAGCTGTTGTAGGCAGAGGAACGCTGGAGAGCTAGCGGCTTCGGCTGCAATGGATGGATGGATGATGGATGGATGGCGCCTTGCCACCCAGGCAACATGAAGCTCTTTTGACCATTAAATAAACACATAATAAGCATAACGGGCCAGCAGCGACACGTAATAAATGTGACTTATATGCCAAAGTGACTTGTATATGTTTTTTTCCCACTTAATGATGCTTTTTCAATTGATGCAACTTATACTCTGGAGCAACTTATACGCCAGAAAATACGGTAAATTATTTAAAACGGCGCTGTGCACCAAATTGTGTCCTAATCTGGTCAGTCTTTGCGTGCTTACTTTCTGTCAGTCTCATTTTCTCATTAGCATTTTGAGAAAAAAGTGAAACACATGAAGGGCATGCAGTAAACTGTGTCTCGCAGGAATAGGCGCGAGACGTCAGTGATTGGGGTGTTTCCAACATCTGTCCCCTCCGTTAAATGTCTCCACCCACCTGACATCAACTCTTCAGGGATGTTCGCCCATTAAATTGATTATTTGCAGCTTTTCCGCCGACATTGAGAGCATTCTACCCAATGACCACCACTTTTTATACTGTTTTCAATTTTCCACAGTGTGGATATTAAGGCATGAGGTTCGTCCACAGAGCATGCTCTGACGCTCACTGACACGCAGAGGGTAAAGATATGCACAGTAACACCAAGCAGATGGCTTCATAAGGTCAGAGGCCTACACTAATGGCCGCACGGCGCTTTAGGTGTGCTCTTTGACTGTGTGTCTTGCTACATTTCCTACAAACAGACCCGCTGAGTGTGAAGTCCAAATGTCCTTCCACTGTCTTCCAATTTACCAGCTTTATTAGATTTCAAGGGCGTTTTGTTAAATCACTTGACTCGTGAGGGTTGTTGATTGCCTACAAATGTGTGAAAGTGTCTGTGTGTGTTTGTGTGTGTGCAAGGGGTATCAAACTACAATACACAAAGACAATCCTGACCAAAAGTAAAATATGAGCAGAATTGACGTTGTGTATAGAAGAGATGGGCAACAGCAAGGTGTGCACTTTGCAATGTATAGTACAATGTTGCCATGTGTGTGCGTGAGTGAGATGGATGGCGTGTGGCCAGTGCGCATTAACTCTCTGCCAGATTGGTTACGACTCAGTGGGAATGCCACTGGAGAGCCGGAACAGGATTTAATTGCAATCAGGGCACGGGCTCGGTCCAGTCGAGGACAAAAAGATTGCGACTCTGCAACACTTCCAGCAAACATCCATCTCTGTGTGAACACGGAACAGGTCAATGGTTCGGCTGAGAGCGATTAATCTTTCTGGGAGTGTTTAACAGGTGTAGAGCCGTGGGGGGGAGTAAAGAAACCAGGCGGGCAGCTTTTTGATCATTCACAAAATTATTCCGCCATGAGAATGCCATTGATGTTTTGGCCATGTGATTCTCGGGCGTTTAGATTTATGAGCATGGGCGGAGTGCATTTTTTCGCGTGGAATGGGTGGCAGGCGTACCTCAAGATAAAACACTGAGGGCGTCTCTCCTGCTGCATCATGTGGTACGCCCTCTCAGCAGAAGAGAAGATGTGAGGCGGCAGAGAAGAGCACAGACGACCAGTGGAGCTCAGGTACAACTGACTCACCTGAGGTGGACAGAGATATTTGATAAAAAACATGCTGCTGTTCTGAGAAACACAGTCACCATTAGACAGAAACGTCATTCCAGGTGTCACTCTCTTTGAGTGTGTAACGGTGTGAGGTGTCTGTCTATATTAATTAACTGTAACGTTCATTCATGCCCAGGTGCAATGTTAAACTGAAGGCTACAGACAAGCGATGGAGGACAGGTCGTGGACCAGGATACCAGAGAGACTGACAGATGGCCAACACATCGCACATGCTGCGACATATGTCCTTCTCACACATGGAGCATGCTCCTCCACCACCTCACAGTTAGGTATGGAGGCCTGGAGTGAAGCCAGACAGAGGCTGAAGGGAACCAGACAGGGCCTTGGATTCATTTCTATCCTGGTGGCAGGAGACGATGCTTTCTCCTTGTCCATGCAATCAATTTTGGCTCCAACCCTTTACCTGGCACCAAGTCAGCTATTTCTAAAGAAGGTAGATTTTTATGCTAACACATATTGTTAAGTGCTATTATAGCCACAAAAAAAAAAACGTTCATATAGCTGTGAAATAAACAGTTTTGTTTTCTGTTTGAGTAAAGGAATGAGTGTGTGTGTGTGTGCGTGTGTGTGTGTGTGGCTGATGCAGAGTCAGCGTTTTGCTGTGTATCCCTAACAGGAAGACTGCATTATTTATCAACTACAAGGTCCATTTCATCTGTCCCTGCTGGTCTTTTTATACAGGAAACATGCTGTCTTTAACATATAATTTGCAATTGCCAGTCCAATACGTTGAAATATTAACGATAAAGTCATGTTTAAGTTACAGCTAAATGTTTCGTATTATTTAAAGGCACATTTTAAATGCAAACTTACCAAAGGGGAATAGATGGGCAGCTCTTTGTTTGGGTTGACCAGCAAGAGGATGTGTCCAATGTAAGTCTGAACATGAGAAGGGAAACACTTTATTATTTATTATATTACAGACAGCTCCATAATCTCAAAAATAAATCATTTTCACAAAAATGATTAATTAACAGCTGAGGGAAAACAGAGTGAAAATACAGAAGACATTTGTGATGTATATGTCATCATTCTTAGCTTTGCTGAGTCAATGTTGACACAAATATGTTGACTGTAATGATGTGCAGATGTGTGTGTTCTTGTGTGTCTCCCTCTTGTGGTCTGTCCTGTTCTCCTCAGTGTTTCTCCCTCTTGTAATCAGCTCCCGCCTCCGTCACCTGTTCTTTCTCCAGGTGCTTCTCATTGTCAATTTGTTATTGTTTGTACATGAGTCTCTGTGTTCCTTGTTGTCTGGGCCTTATGGTTCTGTAGTCTTTCGTGTCATCCGTGATATTATGTAAATTTGCTGCATGTCAGCTTTTGCATTT
>JBBPBX010090901.1:3960-14030 GCA_038048925.1 Garcialebias charrua
TAGGTCGAAGGGCATGCAAAAATGATAAAAAGCCGTGACCTATATTCCGGAAAATACGGCATTAAGATTTTTATTATTGTTAGTATAGTTTATTTATTATAAAGAGTGCCGTTTATTTAAAATATCATCCAAATGGGTCGTTTTTATTTATTTTTATACAAATGTATTGTTTACTTGACACATTTTCAAAATAAACATTTTTACAAGTCTTTATTTTGTCTTTTTTTTTGTACCGAAAATTAACCCAACCCTCGCAGAACACATAACCCCTGTCCTGGCTTCTCTCCACTGGCTCCTTGTCCACTTCCAGATGGATTTTTTCCGGATGGATGGCCCCATCTTATTTATGTGATCTAATTAACATCTACACTCCAGTAAGAGCACTCCGGTCTACCAACCAGTTCCTCTTAGATGTCCCCAGATCCAAACTGAAGTCCAGAGGTGATCGGGCTTTTGCGGTTGCTGCTCCAAAGCTGTGGAACAGTTTACCTGAGAATTTAAAGACCGCTCAGACTGTTGAGACTTTTTAAAATCTTTGCTCAAGACTCATCTTTATTCCTTGGCATTTGATCCACGCAGAGTCTGAGAACAAACTTTCAGCTGATTTTATTGTTGTTGTGTTGTATTATTTTTAACTTTATTATGTTTTTGAGAGGCACTAGATGCATTTTTACTCTTTTTTTATGTCAACTGTAAAGCACTTTGGTACGTTTTTGTTGTTTCTATGTGCTATATAAATAAATTGACGTTGACATACTCGGAGCATAAACTTATAAACACAAACTGAACGTTTTTATTTTTGTTTTTTTAATCTTTTCCAGTTGACTCCTGTCCTCCTAAGATGAATCACTCAGTCTCTACTGTCAGCAGCAGGTGGACATGTCATAACGTCAGTACCGTAGTTCTTCTGTGGTGTCCCTATACCCTATGATCAAATTGACTTCTTAATTCTGACAAAAGCGTAAAGCTGTTCACCTGCACAGCCAGTCGATCTTGAAGACTCCTCCCAGCATCTTGGCATTCATACCAGCAGGAAGAACCCAGTGAATCGGAGAACCACCGTGATAGGACTCTGACGTCAAACGAGCAAAACCTGATGAGTAAACAGGCGAGACACAACAGGCCAATTAAAGAAGAGAAGAGCAGCAAGGACTGCAGGTGCAGGGTTGAATGATGAAGACAGAAGATGTACGAACCTTGAAACTTTCCACTTTCCCTCACGGAAAAGATAAGAATTACACTCTGAGCCGACCGGAACGCAGCATTCAACTTCTTCTCATTTACTGGCAGCGTGGACCAAACGCCCTGCACACCACAGACAAGTGGAAGAAATAACTTCAGCAACAGCACGGGGAATCACAAAAACACAGCAACTACAATAAAGAATAGGAACGAAAGGAGAATACAAAAGCGAATAGAGGAAACAACAAGAACGACAAGAGGAAATAGGAATGACAAAACAACAAAATCGACAGAACATAAGAATGAGAAAGCAAGAACGACAAGAACAAACAAACAAGAAATAAGAAAAGACAAAACAAAACCACAAAAACAACAGAAAATTACAACAACAGCACAACACAATAATGAGAAAATAAAACAACAAGGACAGGAGGGAACAACAAGAACAATAAAACAGTGAATAGAAGAAACCCCAAGAACAACAAAAAGAAATAAGAACGACAAGAACAAACTCAATTGAGCATAACGAGAAAAACAACAAGAACGACAACAGGAAACAACAAACTGAAAGGAGACAAACTAAGCATGAGTCTGGAACCCAACAGGGGACAGTCAGGGGACAGTCAGGGAACAGTAAGGGGACAGTCAGGGAACTGTCAGGGAACAGTCAAGGGACAGTAAGGGGACAGTAAGGGAACAGTCAAGGGACAATCAGGGAATAGTCAAGGGACAGTCAAGGGACAGTCAAGGGAAAGTAAGGGGACAGTCAAGGGACAGTCAAGGGACAGTCAGGGACAGTCAGGGACAGTCAAGGGACAGTCAAGGGACAGTCAGGGGACAGTAAGGGGACAGTAAGGGGACAGTCAGGGACAGTCAGGGACAGTCAGGGACAGTCAGGGGACAGTCAGGGACAGTCAGGGACAGTCAGGGACAGTCAAGGGACAGTCAAGGGACAGTCAGGGGACAGTAAGGGGACAGTCAGGGACAGTCAGGGACAGTCAGGGGACAGTAAGGGGACAGTCAGGGACAGTCAGGGGACAGTCAGGGAACAGTAAGGGGACAGTCAGGGAACAGTAAGGGGACAGTCAGGGAACTGTCAGGGAACAGTCAAGGGACAGTAAGGGGACAGTAAGGGAACAGTCAAGGGACAGTCAGGGAACAGTCAGGGAACAGTCAAGGGAAAGTAAGGGGACAGTAAAGGGACAGTCAAGGGACAGTCAAGGGACAGTCAGGGGACAGTAAGGGAACAGTAAGGGAACAGTAAGGGAACAGTAAGGGGACAGTCAAGGGACAGTAAGGGGACAGTAAGGGAACTGTCAGGGAACAGTAAGGGGACAGTCAGGGAACAGTCAAGGGACAGTCAAGGGACAGTAAGGGGACAGTAAGGGAACAGTAAGGGGACAGTCAGGGAACAGTCAAGGGACAGTCAAGGGAAAGTAAGGGGACAGTAAGGGGACAGTCAAGGGACAGTAAGGGGACAGTAAGGGAACTGTCAGGGAACAGTAAGGGGACAGTCAGGGAACAGTCAAGGGACAGTCAAGGGAAAGTAAGGGGACAGTAAAGGGACAGTCAAGGGACAGTCAAGAGACAGTCAGGGGGCAGTAAGGGGACAGTCAAGGGAAAGTAAGGGGACAGTCAGGGACAGTCAGGGAACAGTCAAGGGACAGTCAAGAGACAGTCAAGAGACAGTCAAGGGACAGTCAAGGGACAGTCAAGGGACAGTCAAGGGACAATCAGGGGACAGTCAAGGGACAGTCAGGGGACAGGGTTGGCGCTCGGGTTCCTACCTTTGCTTTAGCCAGAGAAACGTTCTCGTGGTTGTTGCTCTTTATCAGGAAGAATCGAGCATCTCGCAGGATGTAACGCAGTTTATTGGTGGGCTCTACAACCACATGAGATGTTCCTGCTGCTAGATTAGAACCACGTGGTTCAGTAAAGTTCTGTGAAACAACATTAAAAGCATTCTGGGTGTTCTTACTCTCCATCCGTTTTCGAACAGCTCGAACCATCCGTTTTCGAACAGCTTGAACTGATGACGACAACTTCTCCCGCTTCTTCTCTGAACCTTTAAATAACAAAAGCATAGGACTGCTTTAAGAATAAAGTTCAGCTAGTCTGAAAGAGTGCTTGTTGCCATGGTTACCTGAGGCCTCGGAGGCGGAGCCTGAATGTACTGAATCACCATCATCAGAGAAACTAATGGAGGAGGCGGAGCGTGAATCCCCAGCTTCACTCCGAGTGTCGTAGTCGTTTCCCTCGCCGCCACGACGCTCATCATATTCTTCCTCCTCTTCCTCGTCCTTTTCTCCTTCCTCCTCCTCCATGCCATCCTCCTCATCCTCTTCTTCCTGATCATCCTCCTCCTCGTCCTCACCGTGGGACGAACTGCCCGACGCCTGCTCCGAGACATACTCAGCCTCTTCTTCTGATTGGTTGCCATGATTATGGGGGGAGGGGCTTGCCCGCCGTTCATCATGCCGCGGCTTCTAAAGACAAACAGGAAATAGGTGATTGGCAAAGAACCACAACAGCCATGAAGTACGTATGTTAATGAAAGCAGTAATACCCGACTCAGACTCTCTGGGCCCCGATGAGACTCCCTGCGTCGTGTGTCCTCACCCCCACGGCTCCGGGGTGCCTCTCGGGCTCCACGCCGACCCCTTCGATCATCATAGTAGTTATGGCGGTAGGTGGCAGGGTGGCCTCTAGGGCTGGACATCTTTTTAGAGGATGACCCTAGACTCCTTTTCATGGAATATGATGATCTGGAGGGGGCATGGCCTGATGAAGAGCGGAGCCTCTTTAGATCCCGGCTGTTTGAGCGCTCACGCTTCCTCTTTGCCCCTAAGAAACGAACAACAGAGTTTAATATCTAAAACAAATGTACAAAACGGATTCCAAAAAAGTTGGGACATTAAACAAATTGCGAATAAAAACTGAATGCAATGATGTGGAGGTGTCAACATCTAATATTTTATTCAGAATAGAACACAAATCACAGATCCATCCATCCATCCATTTTCGTCCGCTTATCCGGGGTCAGGTCGCGGGGGTAGCAGCCTAAAGCCTAATTTATACTTGACGCGACGCGCAGCGCGCGAGGGTGCGCGCTCCAAAAGTGACGCAATTTCACAGTCCCCGCCCCTGCGCGTTGGCCCCGCGCAGGGGATTAGCGCGTGCCGTGCACCTCTGAATTTTTGAAACTCCGCAAGCCCTGCGCGCGCGCGGTGGGCGCTACGATTTGATTGACCGACAGCCTTCACCCTCTTCACGCCGGAGCCTGCAGCTGTTTGCGCCGCTGTGGTCGTGGAGACGGAGTCGCGACGCATGGAGGAATGTTTTGTGACACAAAATGTATTAAATTATCCTTCATTCCTGATCTGGAGTCGGACTTTTCTTTTGTTTTTTCGCCAAAAGTCACGTGATCGCTTTCTCCTCCGCTGACTCCATGCATTAAAACCGCAAATAAAGACAACAGTTCAGCACGCGAGCAGAAAGCTATTTGTTTTTGTTGTGTGACGTCAAACAGTTCTTCTTCTACGGTAGATTTCTTCTTCTACACCTTTCTTGCAACATATGCACAGGTTTTAGAGGGTACTGCCTCCTGCTGGTCCGTAAAAGAACAGCACTTTGCCATGCGCCGCCGTGGGACAACTATAAACACCGAGGCGACACTATAAACGCATTTCGCCGCGCGGCACAGTGCACGCGCGGCGCGCGCGCTCCAGCCTGCGGACCAAAGCGAAAGTCTAACTCAGCCTTAAGTAGGGAGGCCCAGACTTCCCTCTCCCCAGCCACATGGAGCAGCTCCTCTGGGGGAATCCCAAGGCGTTCCCAGGCCAGCCGAGAAACATAGTCCCTCCAGCGTGTCCTGGGTCTTCCTCTGGGTCTCCTCCCGGTGGGACATGCCCGGAACACCTCACCAGGGAGGCGTCCAGGAGGCATCCTAACCAGATGCCCGAGCCACCTCAACTGGCTCCTCTCGATGTGGAGAAGCAGCGGCTCTACTCCGAGTCCCTCCCGGATGACTGAGCTTCTCACCCTATCTCTAAGGGAGAGTCCAGACACCCTGCGGAGAAAACTCATTTCAGCCGCTTGTATCCGAGATCTCGTTCTTTCGGTCACAACCCAAAGCTCATGACCATAGATGAGGGTGGGAACGTAGATCGATCGGTAAATTGAGAGCTTTGCCTTTTGACTCAGCTCTCTCTTCACCACGACAGACCGGTACAGCGCCCGCTTCACTGCGGATGCTGCACCTATCCGCCTATCGATCTCACGCTCCAGTTTTCCCTCATTCGTGAACAAGACCCGAGATACTTAAACTCCTCCACTTGGGGCAGGACCTCCTCCCCGACCCGGAGAGGGCACGCTACCCTTTTCCGGCTCAAGACCATGGCCTCGGATTTGGAGGAACTGATCCTCATCCCGGCCGCATCACACTCGGCTGCAAACCGCTCCAGCGAAAGCTGTAGATCACGATCTGATGAAGCCAATAGGACCACATCATCTGCAAAAAACAGAGAAGCGATTCTAAGGCCACCAAAACGGATCCTCTCAACACCTTGGCTGCGCCTAGAAATTCTGTCCATAAAAGTTATGAACAGAATCGGTGACAAAGGGCAACCTTGGCGGAGTCCAACTCTCACTGGAAACGAGCCTGACTTACTGCCGGCAATGCGGACCAAGCTCTGACACCGGTCGTACAGGGACCTAACAGCCCATATCAATGGGCCTGGTACCCCATACTCCCGGAGTACCCCCCACAGAACCCCCCGAGGGACGCGGTCGAATGCCTTTTCCAAGTCCACAAAGCACATGTAAACTGGTTGGGCAAACTCCCACGCACCCTCCAGGACCCTGCTGAGGGTGTAGAGCTGGTCCAGTGTTCCACGACCAGCACGAAAACCACATTGCTCCTCCTGAATCCGAGGTTCGACTATCCGACGGACCCTCCTCTCCAGAACCCCTGAATAGACCTTACCAGGGAGGCTTAAAGGGGACCACACATGCAAAATTCACTTTTTAATGTTTTTTTACTAAACTTTGGGTATTTACTTCATAAAAAAACAGTCCTTGTGCCAAAAAAATGCACCCAGTGGTTTATTTACTCTAAGTAGATTTATTTGTCTGTGATTAAAAACGCTCCGTTTCACACTTCCTGCGGTTTGTGATGTCACAAACCGTAGCCAATCACCTCAAACCTGAGTCCAGCCCCTCACCTAGCAACCCCTGGTGATGCTCCACCCACTTGAGTATAAAAGATGTCACGGTTGCCTAGCGGTTTAGGAGCTGACCTGGCGGTCATTTATTCATTTATTTAGCCCCCGGGGGGCTAGGGGTTTGCCCTGCTCCAGCCATGCAGCACATCTCGAGTAAAACCAGAATGTTTTATTACCTTGTTTGAATGAACTCTGTCTCGTTGAAACTGTGCACACACACTCTCGCGGTTTGGACTTGTTTCTTATATGATGAAGGACTACTTTTTCACAACTGTCAGTTTGGTTGAGCGGTTATGACACTTAAGCGCCACGCAGGAGAGCGGAGATCGCATCTTGTTTACGGCATCTTTTTTTCCCCCCTTTTTTTTAAAGCCTTTTGTTTCGGAGAAATCGGGGTGAGACTAGATATATACATCGACATAATAATACTTTATAATTGTTATTTTTACGTTTTAGTTCAATTTTTAGTGTAATATCGCTCCCAACGCGCAGCCGGCAGAATGAATGAACACACACACAGTGTGTGACTCTCGCGGGGCGACAGTCTGTACCATCAAGCACCACTGATCGATATATTTTCAGATTAGCAACTTATTTATTTTAAGAATACCTTTCACTTCATCAAAATCTAATCAAAACTTCAGCGTTCTAAATGTAAGTGGTTGTGATTATTTCTTATACGATGAAAGACTGCTTTTTGCATGACTACCCGGTTGGCCCAGAGGTAGTGAACCGGACTCGTAATCCGAAGGACACGGGTTCGCCTCCCGGTCGCGGCATCTCTTTTTTTTTTTTTAAGCCTTTTGTTTTGCAGACCGCCGGCGAAGACACCATTTGCGTGCGGGAGTTGTTGGGAGCTACTGACTTTTGAGGTCCGGGGGTCCGGTCAAAGGTTGCCTCATGCGGATAAATTAACTGGAGCGAGACATTCTGTGAACTTTGTGTGTGTGGACTGAAGCACGCTCCCAAAAGCGCCGCATGCAACGAGCGGAGCTAACACCCCCGCTCGGAGGAGGAAAAGCTATTCGAGGCTAATGCTAAAAAAAGGAGCTGCAAATGGCGGCGCGCGCAGAGGGCTTTTGGTAAGTTATCTTAAGCTACTAGCACTAACAGTAAGTCAAATGAGTAATAAAAAAGAGCTAATTTTAAAATAACAACATATTAGAGATACTGGCTGTTACAGAGGGCGTAGTTAATGTAAATAGGTCTTTGTAGGGCGTGGCTTTCAGACCTCATTATTCATAAACCGGTCGTTTAGAACGGAAGTGAAATTTGGCAGAATTAGAAAGGGGATATTTTATTATCCAAGCATTATTTTGTGTATAAAATTGACTGAAAATGGTCTGGATAGCCCACAGATAAACCACAAAAAATTATATATCCTACATTTGGTCCCCTTTAAGAGTGTGATCCCCCTATAGTTGGAACACACCCTACGGTCCCCCTTTTTGAATAGGGGAACCACCACCCCATTCTGCCAATCCAAGGGAACTGCAGAGTCGCGTAAGCCAACACAACCCCACAACATCCAGAGCCCTAAGGAACTCAGGGCGAATCTCATCCACCCCCGGAGCCCTGCCACCGCAGAGCTTTTTAACCACCTCGGTGACCTCAGCACCAGAGATTGGAGAGCCCGACCCAA
The DNA here is from genome assembly GCA_038048925.1 of Garcialebias charrua. Lineage (NCBI taxonomy): Eukaryota > Metazoa > Chordata > Actinopteri > Cyprinodontiformes > Rivulidae > Garcialebias > Garcialebias charrua. The sequence goes on from JBBPBX010090901.1 coordinate 12,007, forward strand.
AGTCCCCAGGCTCCGCTTCCTCAGTGGAAGACGTGCCAGTAGGATTGAGGAGGTCTTCGAAGTATTCCGCCCACCGACTCACAACATCCCGAGTTGAGGTCAACAGCACGCCATCCCCACCATAAATGGTGTTGGTCGCGTACCGCTTTCCCCCTGAGACGCCGGATGGTGGACCAGAATCGCCTCGAAGCCGTACGGAAGTCATTCTCCATGGCCTCTCCGAACTCCTCCCACGCCCGAGTTTTTGCCTCAGCAACCACCCGAGCCGCATGCCGCTTGGACTGTCGGTACCTATCTGCTGCTTCCGGGGTCCCACAGGCCAAAAAGGCCCAATAGGACTCCTTCAGCATGACAGCATCCCTCACCGCCGGTGTCCACCACCGGGTTCGAGGGTTGCCACCACGACAGGCACCAACAACCTTGCGGCCACAACTCTGATAAGCTGCCTCGACAATAGAGGCGCGGAACATGGCCCACTCGGACTCAATGTCCCCCGCCTCCCTCGGAACGTGTTCAAAGCTCTCCCGGAGGTGGGAGTTAAAGCTCCGTCTTACGGGAGACTCTGCCAGACGTTCCCAGCAGACCCTCACAATACGTTTGGGTCTGCCAGGTCTGACCGGCATCCTCCCCCACCATCGGAGCCAACTCACCACCAGGTAGTGGTCAGTTGACAGCTCCGCCCCTCTCTTCACCCGAGTGTCCAGGACATGCGGCCGCAGATCAGATGAGACGACAACAAAGTCGATCATCGAACTGCGACCTAGGGTGTCCTGGTGCCAAGAGCACATATGTACACCCTTATGCTTGAACATAGGGCTGGGCGATATGGAAAAAATCATATATCACGATATGGACTTTTTTATATCACGATAACGATATATATCACGATATATACAACACGATGTGTGTGTGTGTGTGTGTGTGTGTGTGTGTGTGTGTGTGTGTGTGTGTACAGGAAAAATTTGGACCAAAGTTTTTTTATTTTATTATTTTACTACAGATAGTTACAATTATAAGAATGTGAACAAAAAGAACAAGGAAATTTGGACCAAAGTAGAAACTAGATCTACCTTAATTCAAGGAGTACGATTATGGAATGACTTAATGCCAAATGACAAATGTTAAGGAAGCCAAATCATTCCTTGTATTTAAGAAACTGGTAAAAAATGAATTGCTAAAAAAAATATAAATGAATCTAATTTAATGTGTGATATATGTGAATTGAAAATTGACTGAGTTATTTACTTATTTTGTTATTATAGAAAATATTGTTTGAACTGTTATTAGATGAATAAGGAGCAGATTTAATAAGATTTATTCTTCATCTGCTACCTTTCATTTTATTTTTTTTCTATTATGAATACGTTAATTGTTGTATTTCATATTATAAAATGAATAAACTAACAAACAAACAAACAAACAACTCCTTTTCTACTTTGGTCCAAATTTTTCCTGCAGGTGGCGGTAAAACAACAGCTGCTAATGAAACTCACGAAGAAGAAATCCGCTCTGAAGTTTGAGTAAACAAAGCAAGAAACAGAAAAGAGAAAACGTTGCGTTTGATTGCGGTTCTGTTGTGTCTCTGGTCTGTTTTGTATTGGTTAACTGGACCCGAGTTCGGACTCGGTTGGACTCTGGGTTCGTGTCCTCTGGACCCATTTTGTCTCCGAGTTTCAGCGGAGCGAAATAATGGAAGCTAACAAGGTGAGCTTCCCCCTCTTTTTGGTAAAAGTTATTCTTCTTGGGCTGCCTGTGCAGCTGTTTTCTCCTTGTTGAGACTCTATGGTTGAGACACCGGCTTCATGCGCCTGCGGCTCTGTTGCTCTCGAGTTTAACAACGTAAAGCATGTGTTGCAAACCCGCGCGTGCGTCCAACATAAAGCAGCGCCGTCATCTCGCAAAACCCCATATGAAGCTTCTTTGCGACAGTTATTTTTTTATTCTTATTTATCACGATAGAGACGATAGAAGGAAAGTAGCACGATAGACACGTTTCTATCGTCCCCACGATATATATCGTCATA
>JBBPBX010090902.1:0-14030 GCA_038048925.1 Garcialebias charrua
TGAATTAAAGACTATAAAATTGTCAAATGTGTGAATTAAAAAACTATAAATTTGTTAAATGTGTAAATTAAATACTATAAAGTTGTTAAATATGTAAATTAAAGACTAAATGTGTGAATTAAAGAATCTAAAGTTGTTAAGTGTGAATTAAAGATTATAAAGTTGTTAAATGTGTGAATTAAAGATTATAAAGTTGTTAAATGTGTGAATTAAAGAATATAAAATTGTTAAATGTGTGAATTAAAGATTATAAAGTTGTTAAATGTGTGAATTAAAGAATATAAATTTGTTAAATGTGTAAATTAGCACTTTGAGATTTTTGTTAATGAAAAGTGTGTTTCAAATTAAATTCATTATTATTATTATAAATTAAAGACTATAAAGTTGTTAAATGTGTGAATTAAACACTATAAAGTTGTTAAACGTGTGAATTAAAGAGCTGCTTGTTACACGTGCAGGTTGAGGACGAGAGCTGCTAACACAGAGGTGGAAGGGTAACTAATAAAACTTTCTGCTCTCATTAAAACAACTCTCTAAAAATTTGTAAAAGTTGCTTTTTTAACCAGAGGGATGGAGCTTCACACGTGGAGACGATATAAATCTTCATGTTGTTTGTGTTAAATAAAAACTAACATTGCTGTTTGTTAGTCAAACCTTTATTTAACCAGATTATAACTTTGTTTATCAAAAGTGACAGGACTACAATCCAACACAGAAACTTTTAAACATCAAAGACACACATCCGGTTATTTACAGCAATCAGGAACTGGCTTGGTTCCAAAAGGGCTCATGAGATATTTTGCTAACACACAGCAGGTGGTAAAGGGACCTTCAGGGGCTCCAGGAGTAAAACTAACTGACTCTTTTTTTTAACATCGGTTGCTCGAGCGTTCAGTCCCGTCTGTGAGTCTTTGTTTTTCCAGGGGAGGTTGTGGATCAGTGGTCAAAGCAGTGGTCCTCCCAACGAGAGAGACGGAGGTTTGATTCCACCGTCCACCTCGCATGTTAAGTTGCTCCCGGACAAAACACTGAACCTCGTCTCCTCCAGTGAGCCCCGTCGATGTATGAGCGTGATGTAAAGCGCTGATGTGTCTCTGCAGAACGTTTGTTCAGATAATCTCTGCAGAGGCGTGTTAGAGAGCTTGTCAACGTTGGACGAGTCCATCAGTTCAGTCCGTTTACCACCTGCTCTTAGTTCAAACTGTCCCGTCAGACAACAATGTGACGAAAAAGGAAAACAAACTCAATAAACTACAGCTTTCGAAAAGTACACAAAAGTACTACCTAATAACAGTAATGAGTATTTAGTTACCTTCCACCTCTGAGTATTTGTACACTGAGCAACCTTTAACCCTCACATGATTTTATGGGGAAACAAATATCAGCCACCAGTTTACTTTCGTTTTATTTATTTATCTTTTATGGGGTCGTCAGTCATTTTGTCAAATAGTTTATTTTTTTATAAAAATGCTCCTGGAAACTTCACCACCCTCCAACATGAAACCCAGTTTAAACGCAGTGTTTGATCCCACGCGGTGAATTTTCTGGTGGACTCTAGAACTAAACAAACCAACTGTCTTGTTGACTTGTAAATAAAATAACAAAAAGGTAAATAAATAAAAGGAAATGATAAGAGGATTAGGGCCAGGGTGCAATTTTTCCCCTGATATTTGCATTAAAAGGAACATTTGAATTTTTGAGAAAAACATCAGAATTCTGGATTTTTTAATTTTTATATATTTTTTACACTCTGGACTTAAAGGTGTTGTGACATGATGCTAAAACAGACATTTTTAGAAAGAGCTACTCAGCTTTGATTTTTTTGTACACAGATGCTTCGAATAATTAACATATAATTTTTAATAAAATAGTTCTCTGCAGTGCATCGCAGTTTTTGGGTGGAGAAAGGAGGGGTAAAACGCTGACGCATTTTTATGACGTAATGTATTGAACGCACATTGTAAATAACTATGGCAGAGAATATACAAACCGAGGAATTAAGTAATTTAAGTGAAGATTTGAGCGATTTGTCTTCAGTTTGGGAAGCAGACGTTAGTTTGACTGATGAACAAGAATCAGCTGGTTCTACTGTAGGTCTGCAGCCGTATTTATTTGACTCCTACCGTTCAGTGAACGAGGTGGAGCGAGGGGGACTCCGACATTTCAGATGAGCAAAGTTCTGAGGGTGAAGTGCTGGAACCCGATCGTAGTCGTCTACAGAGCTGGAGATGTTAGAACACCCAATGTGACACAACGTACCAGCATTTTTAAAGTTATACAAAAGAAAACAGGCGATCTTGAAGACAATGACACTGCGTTCTAATAGCAGCCTGCAGAATTAACTTCTTGTCTCTACGTCACGACGTCGCATGCGTAAGTACCCGGATGTCCCGTGACGAAACACGGCGCCAATTTTAAAATCACTTTTGAAACAAATTTTCATTGATTTATCATTTTGCTTGTAAAAACTAACATAGATGAATGATACAACATATACCCGTATTCGCCGTTGTATTATACGCTTCGGTCTATAATACGCTTTGTCCAATTATTGGAAATAAACCAGAAAAAAACGTACATAATACGCTTCGGTGTTTAATACGCATCTATTATGCGTCACCGCTACGCGACGCGTCAGCGCCTCATTTGCCCTGCTTAAAATGGCGGCCACAGAAGCGGGCGAGCACCGAAGGAATTTACAACAAAACACGGTAAAAACTATTATTTCTTTGCGAGAAAAAATATATTTCTTAGCTGACTTATAGCAAACGGGCTCCTGAGCTTAACAAAACTAACGAAATGTTCAAATCAGCTGGATTTAAAAATCCGCGGTGTGGTTTATGAGTTATCTTGCCAAAAAAAAAACAGCTAACCTCACAGCTAAATGCAGCTACATCCAGAGCAGGGGGTGGGCAGCAACAGAGTCAGTCCGACCAGAGGAGGCTTTTTTCGTACATGAGCTAGAAACGGTCTGGAAGTGTCTCCCTAGCGGACAAAAGTACTGCACCATTTTTTGCCCAAAATGAAAAACAGCGATATCAGAGCGAAAAATTGGTCTAAAATGGAAAAAAATCCATAGATAATACGCTTCGGTGTATAATATGCAGGACATTCAAATGAGCAAAAAAACTGTGTATTATACACCGACGAATACGGTATATGTTGTGCCACTTTATGCATAGTTCCAACATCATGTCACACCACCTTTAATCTTTGGTAAAAATAATAAATCATGAGAAATAAAGAAATAAACAGAAGGTCGTGCTGGACAGAACAGTGAGTCTGCAGAAGTTGTGGCGCTGATTAACATAAAACAGGAAGTCCAGATTTGCAGAGTTTCGCTCAGTAAGAGTGACATTATAATTCTGTTTATAATGGAGCAGCTGTGGCTCTGTGGTTAGAGCAGACGTCCTCCAATGCAAAAGTTGGCGGTTTGATTCCACATGCCGAAGTGTCCCTGGGTAAGACACTGAACCCCTCTCTGCCTCCGATGTGTGTCCCACATACCCCCGTATGAATGAGATAAAGCTCTGGTTAGTCTTTGTCTATAGTAGATGCTGTATGAACGGGTGAATGAGGCACAGATTGTTTTAAAGGAGTTGTATCAGTTCAGAACATTTACCATAATAATTTGACACTAGAGACGCTGTGAGATCACCGGGCGGACTTCCTGCATCCTGACTCGGGAAGACACGCCTCCTCTGCAGCTGTACGGGCTGCTGTCGAGTTCTGACAATCTGTTTTAGTTGGGACGCAAAAGAGCAAACGTGCACCTTAGAGGTGCACGAGGAAACATTTGGTACAAAACAATAGATCCACGTCTGCCTGGAGTCGGCCGCTTTGTACCCGACCCGTGTGGGTGTGACCCAAAACGTGGCGCCACTGGTGGATGCACGGGGCCGCCGCAGCCTGGAGGTCGAGACGGTTCAGAAAAACTAAAAGCGCTGGCGTTGTGCACGAGAGAAGTTTTAGAAATTTACAAATAAACAAAACGGCTGAAAACGGCCCAGAGGGAAATGTACGTTTTTTACAGTTTATTTTCTAAATTAATGATTTTAAATCAGCATTTAGGTCAGAACTGTATGACGGGTGAGAACAATATCAGAAACAATGTTTTACATTTGGGTTCAAACTTGGATCGGTTATAAAACTGGAACGGATCGGGTTAAATTTAAAACTTTTTCCACACATTTCCACCTAAATGTCATTTTATGAGCTATTTAAAGGTTCAGTATGCAGTTTCTGTAGAACTGCAGCAGTTAGAAATATTTTCAACAGGCAAAGCATTCTGATCCCTCCCCCTCAGAGCCATATGTGGCTCTGCCCCCTTGTGGTCTGTTGAATTTCAAATTCAAGCTCTGTTTTTATTGGCTGATTCAAATTCAAGCTCTGTTTTTATTGGCTGGTTACAAACTCTGTTTTTATTGGCTGGAAAATGGTGGGTCACCTTTTCTTTTTAGAAATGCTTATTTACCACCTGGAGAAGCAAGGGGACAATATTATATATTTTTTTTTTCAGAGATTACCTGGCTAACATCAGTCTGTCAGGAGGTAGTGACAGAGTGAAGAAATATGTTCATAAAAAAAGCTACATACTGCAGCTTTAAGGAGTGATCTTCACTAAATAAAATGTAGCTTTTGTCTTTTATTGTCTCAAATTTTATTTGAGCATCTTCGAAGGTAAAACATATAAATCGGTATATAACAAGAAATAAAACTTTTTTTTTTTAAATTGCAGTAAAATAAATAGTCAATTCATAACTGAATTGTGAAGTTTTGTAAAACTCAAAGATCTCAAAGAGGAAATTAAAAAAAGTTATGTAAATTTTATATCAGCTTTAAAAGACTGACTCGTTTAAGGTGGATGAAAACATCAATAATATGATGTTTAATGATCTAATAATATGAATAATCAATATTTTAAGCAGGTGTGTAAAGTGGTTGATTTTCCCCGGGGAGCAGTTTGTGTCATAAAGTTAAAGGACAGGTTCATAAAAACATTTTAAAACCAAAGAAAAGACAGTAACTGTGTGACGCGTGGGCTCACTGGATCAAAACCGTTTCTATTTGATGTTTGTGCACCTCTTTGAACTCCTCCAGACATTCTGCACCACAGAAGGTTTTCGTGGCGTTCTCCAGCTTCAGCGCCAGCGGCGTTTGGCGGCAGGCCGAGTCGCAGAAGTCGCACACTCCCACAGCGTCCCGGCAGAACGTTTCCAGACAGACGTCGCTGCAGAAGCCGTGGACCGTCTGGCCCAGCTTCAGCTCCAGGGGCGTCTGAAACCAGAGGGGGCGGAGTCAAGAAGCATCCTGCAGGAAGTGGAAAGATAAAAGACGTTTCTCTTACAGAGCAGCCGTTGCTGCAGGAGCTGCAGAGCGACGAGGACGCTGCGGTGGAACTACTGGAGGGAGGCTGACGGTTCTGATCCGGCTGAGCGGTCGTGGGTTTGGACTTGAACGAACACAAGCAGGCCACGCTGCAGAAGTCCTTCATGGTCCCTTTAAGGTCCACAGCAGCCATGATGAGGTCCAGAGGCCGAGATATCCCCCTGAAACCAGAAACAGAACTTTCAGAACCAATGTGGACCCACCCTTCACGTGTCAGAACCTTTTTAACTCTCAACATTTACTTCAACCACTTCATTCTCTACATTTTATGGAATCACAATTCTGTTTTACTGATTTTTTATGTTGTGACTTTATTTTATTTTCTAAAATAAGTTTCAGTTTTAGTGTCACTATTCTAAAATGGCCTAACAGAGTCTCCGTAAATACAATAAAAATATAAATCTGCACGGCAGGGCAAACTCCTTCAGGTGCCCAGTTAGTTTATTTGGTTAGTGTGAGAATACCATAATTGCTGGTCTATAGAGAGCACATACAGAAACTTTTATTTTTTTTTTACATTTTGTACATATATAAGCCAGCAGGAAGCTTGTTAACCCTTAAAAATAAAAAATAAAAGAAATTACAGCAGCATTGTAAAAGCCGCAGGATTTAGTCTGTGAAAAACGTAACAGCTTATAGACTGGCAATTACGGTAATAAAACAGCCCAAACATAAACTTTTACTGATGCATGCTAAATAAAATAGTACAAACAGAAAAGTTTGCTGAAAGTTTTTACCAACTTATTTATGCACTTTAATATCTTGTTGTAACTATAAGATAATACTTCAATTAAGTTAAGTTACACATGAAAAGAGACACAAAAAGCAGAAAATAAGTGCTTTAGTGGATAAATAACGGGCTAAAACCTGAAATTTAATATTGTTTAGGTCAGAACATTGCTTTGGGAAAACTGCAATTAAAAAATTTAAAAATTTCAGAGGAAAAATATCTGAAATTGTGGCATTAATGTTGTATATTTAGCCAAAACGCTTGGATATGTTCTTATTAAAAAATTTGCAAGAAACTAGGATTTTCAGTGCTTAAATACATATTATTACAAGAACATATTTCCACCTAAATTTAATTTTAATCAATCTACACACTAAATCAGGGGTCCTCAACTTTTTGGGTTCCCTTACAGAGGAGAAAAAGTTTCAGGGACCCCCTCATGACTTTATTTATTATACTTTATACTTTTTTTTTCTTTAACTTTTTTAATTTACCATGTCATGGATGACTGAGAATCTTCACGAGCTTTTAGTGATACAATCGGACTGCCAAAGTCTCCCCACCTTCATTCTGCTCACTGCTTGGAACCGTCAAACCAGCTGCGCCACCCCGGCAAAATGCAGCTAATTTGACCATTAAAGTGAATTAATTAAGCAAACGTTAGACTGAGACACACATTTATTATAATTTCGAGCAAACAAATAATTGTTTTGAGGCATTTATCTTGTTAAATTTGCACAGCGACTCATCACGTGAACGTGTTTACTTCCGCTATCGGCTTTTGAAATGCAAGTCAAGTCAGATTTATTTATAGAGCACATTTAAAACAGAATCTGTTACCAGTTTGCAGCTGATTTGACCGTCAAAGTGCATTTATTAAGCAAACGGACTGAGACGCACATTTACTATAATTTCGAGCAAAGAAATCATTGTTAAGTGTTAATCTTGTTAAAGTTCTCCCATGCACGCTCCCGCCATTTGGCAGCCCATCACTTTTTGGCACAATGCCGGCCCACATTTCTGGGTCGTCAGTGGTGACGCATATTAGATGCAACGTATATGGTGAAGCGACATATTTATGGATTTTCCTATTTATTAGACAAATATGGACTGATGCGACTTAAGAGGGTGGAGCGACATGTACGGCGAAAAATACGGTATTTACATTTATTAACCTTTATATAACTATTCTATTCTCACAATGAGCATAATGTTTTGCCACTTCAAATTATTACAGAAAATTCTTGACATGAAACTGAACAGAATCAGAACAGCAGGAGTCAGACCAGGTAACAGAGCTTCATTGGGCGGAGGTGGGTATGGGGGTCCTCCCCCAGGAAATTTTGAATAAAGTAGATGTGATTTCCTACATTTTGGTGTAATTTAACAGGTTGTTAAACATCTACCCGACAAACTCCACTAACTTTCCACGTTGAGCCGTTTCATTGTTCTCACGTTAATTAAAGAGCTAAATAAGTGGACGGCAGGCGGAGCTGGACAGCGAGCTGAAACTAGCCGATAAAATCCTCGGCTCTTTGAGGAGACTCGCCTGAGACAGAGGAAGCACGTTCTGACGGCTGCTTTGATGAGAGGGAACATCTCAAACAGGCACGTTTTGGAGCAGAAGACGTCCGTGAAGCCTTTCTTCTGGTAGGCGGTTTGTCCCTTCATCATGCTCTTCCTGCAGCGGGAGCAGCTCATATGCGTGGCCTAAAATACAAAAAACACACATTAACAATCAATTTGTTACAAGTTTGTACAGTCCTCCTTCAACCCTTCTTCAAATGTTGTGCTGTTTTAGCTGTCCTTTTATTGTTCGGCTCATTTTCTTTTGTGTTTTAACTTTTTAAACTTTCACAAATATTTACCTTTCATTAGTTTTAATCCCTGTAAAAGCCACGCAGACGTCTTGGGTTCCTTAAAGAACATTGTTCTGTTTGAAACCTGCTTCAGCTACTAGTTGCTTAGGTTTTCTTATGCAGCTTTAAGCTGACGTTGCCACAAACACAAATAGAACAACAACAAATATGAAGACAGTCCCAAATGTGAGTATTTTTAAATCCAGGTTAAAAACTTCTCAGGCTTAAGATTGAGTTTTTACATGTTTTATTTTTATTTTTTTATATATATATAAATGTTTTATTTTTTTTGTTAATCTTGTTTTTTGATGTTTCTAACGTGAAGTCTCAGCCTGGTCTTTATTCAAAAGCAGAAAATTTAGAGTCATCCAGGTTTTCATGTCTTTGAGACATGCTTGTAGTCTAAGTAGCTGATTGGATTCATTGGTTTTCATGGACAAATATAATTGTGTATCATCAGCATAACAACAAAAATATATCCCATGCTGTTTAATAACTTTACCTAATGGAAGCATATATAAAGTAGAGTATTGGTCCAAGCACTGAACCTTGAGGAACTCCATGACTAACTTTGATGTATGAAGAACATTCATTTACATTTAAAATTTGGAATCTATCAGATAAATATGATTTAAACCATTTTAAAGCTGTTCCTGTAATTCCAACATCATATTCAAGTCTCTCTAATACAATATTATGATCATCTGTATTAGAGCTGTCATCGGGCCGGAAATCCACGGCCCTACCCTACCCGAGCCCTTAGTTTAATTACCCAAGCCCGAGGGAGCCCGCTGATTTCCTAGAAATCACCGCCCGACCCGACCCTACCCGATTAAAAAAAAAACAACAACAAAAAAAAAAAAAAACACTACGTTTATTTATTAAGCTTTTACTGCGTTCTCCCACTCAGCAAAAGAACTTGATGTTGTTCTTCTGTGTTTTGATGGAGGAGGTGTGAGCGCGCTGCTCGCAGTGACTTTTGAAGCTTCAGGAATGTCAGGAATGCGGCAACTTGTTCCGCCGCAGATGAGAGCAGTGTGCGGACGTGAGCGTGCACCTGACGCACGTCAGCTGGTGACATAATTTTGAGCTTGTTAAAGTTAGGCCACAGAAATAATGCAACTCTGTGCAAGTCGTGGATAATAATTTTGCGCTCCAGCACTTCTGCATGTCGCGCAGAAACACCTGCTGCGGAGAGTCTGTGTGTGAGGAGTGAGGACTGGCAGTGTTGCTTCAGTTTCTCATTCCAGAGACAAACCAGGTTGGTGGGATATTTGTCACCCTCCAGTTCTCTCTGTGCACGGTAAAATGGTTCGAGAAATGTCACTAAAAAGTCCAGCATGTCGGGGGAGACGCTGTCCAGGCGCGCGCTGCGCGCCTGCTCTCTGGCTGAGTTGCGCAATTAAGTGGCTGCGCTCAGTGCGCTGCGGTTTTCACCATCTAAATTCACTCTATTAATTATTTCCTCATCAATAAACTTACTGCCTTATATTCTTTACAAGCAGATTAAAACAATTTTATATTGTGTGCATTTTTATTTAGTTTTGTTTGTGCTGTATGATTAAAAAAAACCACATCAAAGCCCGAGCCCGACCCGCGGCCCGCCAATCAAACGCAAAAATATGGCCCTACCCTACCCGAAGTCGGGTAGGGCTCGGGTAGGGTCGGGCTCGGGCAAAGAAACGACACCTCTAATCTGTATCAAATGCAGCACTGAGGTCTAACAGGACCAGTGGAGACACCTGTCCGTTGTCAGAGGCCATGAGAACATCATTAGTAACATTCACCAGTGCAGATTCAGTACTGTGGTGAGTCTAAACCCTCTAAGAAACTGGTTTCATCTTCTTCAGTAAATTTCAGCTGTCGTTCAGCGCTCAGTCTGCATTCACCGTTTGCCCGTTCTCCCTCTCGTGTCCGGTCCCTCACAGAACCTCCATCACGCTGAATGAATCAAAACGCTTCTTCGTTCTGGGTTTACGGCCGTAAATCTGACGTTTCCCAGTTCTCGTGCCACCTGACTCGTCTCCGCAGTGACAACGACTCGCAGGGTGAAGCGCCTGCAGCGACTCGTGACGACTCCAGAGAGCGGACTCACCTTCTTCTGGTTCGTTTCCGCTGCGGACGAGGAGGCGGGCTCCTTCTGGTCATCAGGGACTTCCTGCTCGTTGCCCAAATTGAACTTGGAGACGAGGACAGGAAACTTCACATGTTCCTAAATTCAAACAGCAAAGTAAAGAAAAACTGCTCAGAGAACTGAAGCAAAGAAAAATATACACAAAACTTGGCCTTTGGTGTTTTCTTGTAGAATGAAAACCAAACAACTCACGAGCTTCAGTCTTGGGATGAGTATTTTTACATCTTTCATCTTTTTCAACATCTCGGCCACGTTGTTCGTTTCTGAACATAAAGAGCAGAAAAGTTCAGTTTATTTTATGATCACCTTCTTTAACGCTTTGCTACAGAAGAGGACTAGTTCCACGGTGCAATTATGGTTTTCCCTTAATTCCGAGCAAAAAAGTCAGAATTTGAGAATAAAAATTTGACTTTCTCAGAATTTTGACGTTTTTTTCTCAGAATTTAGGGGAAAAAACTGCACCGTGGCCCTAATCCTAATCCTCTTCCATATGTTCCTTATTTTTAGTAAAACATTATTATAAATACAGGTAGTCCTCGACTTACGATGGTCTCGAGTTACGACGTTTCGTGGTTACGACACGCATTTCCATGGGAAAAAAAAAATATATATATTATTTTGAAAAATTTATTTTGAAAAGCCGAGTTACGCAGTTTTCGGTTTTACGTTCTAAACGTAGCGGTAGAGAAAAACTGCCCTGTACTGTCTAAAAAAAGCTAAGTCTGGTCCTCTAGACATTCAAAATACAAAACAACACTTGTTGTACCAAGCTGGACACGCAGCAGCTGTGGAAAAGTAGCTGTTTTATGGACTGCGGTTTTGCGACATAAACAAATGGAGAATATGGAGGAGGGACGGAGAAACTGAGGAAACGGCTTCACCAGCATTCCAGAGTAGGAAATTAACTTATTTTTTCCCTTCATTATGGCTCTGAAATGTATGTGTGTTTTTTGATAATTATGTAGGGTACTGTGTTAGGATAGGCTAAGTGCATGGTAAAATACAGTACTGTACGTATAAGGTGCAGTTTGGACGTATGTTCCGACTTACGTCGAAATGCGTTTTACGCCGCCTCGCAGGAACGGATCTCCGTTGTAAGTCGAGGACTACCTGTACTGAGTACACTTACCTGCCCTGGGTGGAGAGGAACCATAGCTGTCCACGTCCATCCAGGCATCTCCGTCGCTCTCATCTTCCTCAGCTTCCCTCCTCGGCTCGTCTTCCTCAGCAGGATCTTCTTCATCAGCGTCCATCATCTCCTCAGCGGACTCTTCGTAGTTTGTCTCGATGCTCTTTTTGGCTTTATCTTTAAAATTGGCACCAAATCTGTTAAAGCCGTCAACGTCAACATCATCATCATCGTCCCCATCGGTGTCGATGTCCATGTTGAACTCCACGTTCATGCCATCATCATCGTCGTCGTCGCTGAAGTAAATCGGCGGTTCGGTCTCTTTGTTCGGAACTGGCGTCGCTTCAGGAGCTTTCTCTATCTCGTTGTCCTCGTTCGGCTCGGGTCGTTCCGCCTCGCTCTCCTCCTCCTCGCTCTCCTCCTCCTCGTTCTTGCGTCGGTTCCTCGCTGAAGAACTTCGGCGTTTCTTTTTTGCAGCAGAAGAAGACTTAGAGGCGCCTGGAGGGCACAGGAAGAACCACAAACTCGACATTTAGCTCAGAGACGTTCATTCTGCACCGTTTAAATTTCCATTGTGTCCGTTTTATTAGAAAACAAAGAGGAGCTACCCACCGTCCTCCTGAAGAGACGTTTCTGACTCTACGTCCTTACTGATCTGCTCCACAACCGGCTGCAGCTCAACTATAGAACATCAACAACAAAAACTACATTTAGTAAACTACAAATATTCGTGTGCTCAAGTCAAGTCTAACAGAGATCAGGAGCTTATTTACAGAAAGAAATCACGATGAAATGTTGACGATTGCTTTTGTAGCAGTTTTTCTATTATTTTTACGTAAACATCTTCATCTGCGTCTGCAGACTTTGTGTCATTTCAGACGTAAATAAACCAAAACGTTCAGTTCAGTCAGAAGAGCGCCATGACTTCTGCTTTTTGTAACTTTTATACTTTTAAAAAACATTTTACTTACAAATAGGCCTGTCACAATAGATTTTGCTGGGCGATTAATTGTCTCAGAAATTTTGCAATAAACTATAATATTGTTTGAAATTTGACAATAATTAGTAATTATTGTCAAATTTAAGAAGAAATGTTGGTTAATTTGTTTTGAGTGTAGTACCATTTCCGACCACCGGACGGCAGTATAAGACTGTTTGAACCGAAGGATGGATAGTAAGGGAGTGAGCAGCGTCTCTTTAAGAAAAATGGGAGGGAGGCCCCTTGCGACATGGGCCGTCTCTCTTCGGTTCTCAAAATGGCCGACGCTAAGTGTGGTTTGAGCTCTTTAGCATTTTTCACACAAAGCTTTTAATAAAAAAATCAGTAAACAAGTTCTCAGCTTCTTTTAGCAGAGAAAAACAACTTTTTACATGAAGGCACGGGTTTCAAACGTGAAATTTGGAGCTTCGACCAGACGGAGGTTTTTTCCCTGAGGGTGACCTGTTAGCTTAGCTCGTAGCTTAGCTTCTCAGCTTAGTTGCTTTTAACGATCCAAAAACACGATTTTTAAATGGTTGAAAGATTTTAAAGAGAAAAAAGAAATGGAGAGGGGTCAGTGAAGAGAACTGGAGTTGATTTTTTTTGTCATCCAGTGTCTTCAGTAGAAAGAGGGACACAAAGAAATGATAAAGCTGATAAATGAAAATGAGGTTGGTAATTTTCATTTATCATGTGATTAACTGATTTATTGTTTATCGCGACAGGCTTACCGGTATTTACAAATATTAGAAATACCTCTTCAGTTTCTTCAAAAAAAAATTAGAAATTTCTTCTGGTAGTTTTAGTCTTATCTATACTTAGCTTTAAGCTATTGTTCTGCTACTTTGGGATTTTAGACAATTAAAAAAAAAAAGAACTTTTAGCTTATTAATATTTTTAGTTACCGGTAAATCTTTTAAAACTTTAAGCTACACTTTTGGTGATTCTAATTGTTAGTTTTAGAAATATTTTACCTACTTTTAGCTTTTTGCTCATCTTTTTTGTGCTTTTTGCAAATGTTTGAAAATTTTAATTGCGTTTTTACATATACAGTAGTTGTGCTACAATTGAGGTAATTTTTTTAAGTGCCCTTTGCTACCATACCATACCATTTTATTTATAGAGCACTTAAAACAGCGACCAGGCCAACCAAAGTGCTGTACAAACAGACAAACAACAGGCAACACATAGGCAACATACAAAATGAAGTAAAATCAGAATATAGACATAAATATGTTGCAGATAATAAATATAATGACTAACCTGTGTGAAGCAAACAGGTTCAAACACAGATCATCTGGTGTTGAAAGCTATGGAAGTGAGTCTTTAAACGGGATTTGAGGAGCATTAAGTGTAGAACCACTAGACTGAGGAACAGCTTCTACCCTGAGGCTGTTAGACTCATGAATATCTAACCAGAATAATCACTGTGAAAAATCACATCATGTTGCTGCTGATCTGTTTCATGTTGATTTGTTCATGCATGCTCATCTGCTCACACAGACTCATGTTCGTGCTGCTGTTCGATGTAATGTTTTTATGCTATTAGTGCTTAGTGTATTTTTAGTTGATGTTTTTCTTAGTTCATATATTAGATCTTATCACTGTTTTTCTTTTACATTTTATTGTTGGATGTAACTGGAACACTGTGCACATAATTTCATTCCACCACATGTATCACATGAGATGCGAATGACAAATAAATCTCTGACTCTGCTACTTTCACTTTTTAATTGGTGTTTTGCTCCTTTTAGCTTCTAACTAGTGTTTGTTTCTTGCAGCTTTTAGCTTGTGTTCTGCTTTAAGCACAT
>JBBPBX010090903.1:0-14030 GCA_038048925.1 Garcialebias charrua
ATCAAAGTCAAAGTCAAAGTCAACTTTATTGTCAAAACTGCAATATGTACAGGACATACACAGGATTGAAATTGCATTTCTCTCAGTCCCTCGGTGCAACAGTAACCATTTAAACACTAAAACATTTAATAAACATAAGCATAAAATGAAATAATAAAAGTGTAATACTGTCCTGAGTTTTTGCATAGTAGTATAAAAGTATAAAAAGTATATCTATAAAATAAAATGAAGGTTCTGACATTGACATTTGTAATAGAGTGACAAAGCAGCATATGAAGTTTATGTACACAGTATATGTATGAGGTAGTTGATATTGGTATAGAGGTAAAGTGGCATATGCAATAAGGCTAGTAAAAAGAATATATATATATATATATATATATATATATATATATATATATATATATATATATATCAGCAGTAGTGTAGATATAAAAAGTAGTGTAAATGTAAACAGTAGTAATAAATGTAAACAGTAGTAATAAATGTAAACAGTGAATGTAAACAGTAGTATGACTATAGGCAGTAATGTAATACAAACATTAGTGCAAATATGAGAAGTAGTGCAAACTGAATGAGCACATGACCGTGAGTTGAGTGAATAACCCGTTTTGATGACACAGAGTCCAGTGTTAAAATCTTTGTGTTGTGTGGTAATGTGTGAAAGTTTTTTTTTGTTAAGGCAGTACAAGTGGGAGGGGAGGCAGAGCAGGCAGAGAGTTAAGCATCCTGACTGCCTGATGAACAGAGCTGTCATTCAGTCTGCTGGTTCGAGCCTGGAGACTCCTCAGTCTCCTCCCTGATGGCAGCAGGCTGAAGCAGCTGTGTAGTGGGTGTGTGGGATCACCTGCCATGCAGAGGGCTTTCCGAGTGAGGCGGTTGCTGTGTAAGTCCTGTAGTGAGGGGAAGGAGGTGCCGACAATCTTCTCAGCTGCTCTCACGATGCGCTGGAGGCTCTTGCGGCAGGATGCAGTACATGCACCAAACCACACCGTGATGCAGCTGGTCAGGACACTTTCTATGGCACCCCTGTAGAAGGTGCACATGATGGGGGTTGGAGCTCCAGCCCTTTTCAGCTTGCGGAGAAAGTAGAGGCGCTGGTGAGCCTTCTTGGCCAGTGATGCAGTGTTCCTGCTCCAGGACAGGTCCTCTGAGACGTGCACTCCCAGGAACTTGGTGCTGTCCACTCTCTCCACTGTGGTGCTGTTGATGGTCAGAGGGGCATGTTGGGCATCCCTCTTCCTGAAGTCCACAACAATCTCCTTTGTCTTCTCCACGTTGAGAGTGAGATTGTTGTGTCCGCACCACAAGGCCAGGCGGCTCACCTCGTTCCTGTAGTCCGTCTCATCGTTGTTGCTGATGAGACCCACCACTGTTGTGTCGTCCGCAAACTTGATGAAGTGGTTGGAGCTGTATGATGGTGTGCAGTCGTGTGTTAGCAGGGTGAATAGAAGGGGGCTCAGCACACATCCTTGTGGGGCCCCTGTATTCAATGTGATGGTGCTGGATGTGTTACTCCCGACCCGTACTGCCTGTGGTCTCCCGGTCAGGAAGTCTAGCAGCCAGTTACACATTGAGGTGTTCAGCCCCAGACTGTCCAGTTTAAGGATGAGCTGTTGGGGGATGATGGTGTTGAATGCCGAGCTGAAGTCGATGAACAGCATTCTAACATAAGAGTCTTTCGTGTCCAGATGTGTGAGAGCTGTGTGGAGGGCAGAGGAGATGGCATCGTCGGTTGAGCGATTAGGCCGATATGCAAATTGGAAGGGATCCAGGGAGGACAGATGTGATGCTTTTCATGACTAGCCGTTCGAAGCACTTCATCAGGATGGGGGTGAATGCTACTGGATGATAGTCATTGAGGCAGGAGGGCGTTGCCTTCTTTGGGACAGGGATTATGGTGGTGGCTTTGAAACAGGTGGGGACGATGGCCTGACTCAGTGAGATGTCCGTGAAGACCGCTGCGAGTTCCCCTGCACAGTCCTTCAACACACGACCAGGTATGTTGTCAGGACCAGAAGCTTTCCGGGCGTTGATCTTGATGAATGATCGCCTTACGCTGTCCAAGGACAGTGCCAGCACCTGGCTGCGCCCGTCTTGTACGCAACACCGACGCAGGAAATTGCCTGTGTCCCCTCCATGCCTTGCGTCACTGGCTCAGTGGCGGGATGCGACGTTTATGACCATGGGGGTTCCAATGGGCTTGCTCCCAGCTTGTCGGGAGGTTGTCTCTACCGATGCGTCCACCACGGGTTGGGGGGCGTTGTGGCTGCGACAGATCGCCCGGGGGTCGTGGTCCCCGTGGGAGAGACTTCAGCACATCAACGTCCTGGAGTTGGAAGCTGTGCGGCGGGCGTTGCGACATTTCCTCCCCGGCCTGCGCGGGAGGCATGTCCTGATGCGGTTGGACAATACTGCGGTGGTCTTTCACATCAACCATCATGAGGGGACACGGTCAATGGCGTTGCTGAGGCTGACCCGGAGGCTCTTGACCTGGGCGACCCCTCTCTTTGCCAGCCTGAGGGCGGCCCACATTCCGGGGGTTCAGAATGTGCTGGCCGATCGTCTGTCTCGGGGACGCCCTTCCCCGGGGAAGTGGAGGCTCCACCCGGAGGTGGTAGCGGTCATTTGGGAGACTTACGGCAGGGCGACTGTGGACCTGTTTGCGTCCCGAGAGACGACACATTGCCCTGCTTGGTCCTCCCTGGCGGACGGTACCAGTCCCCTGGGTCAGGACGCACTGGTTCCGACTGGTCGCAGGTCCTGCTTTATGCTTTTCCGCCGCTTCCCCTGATAGGCCCGACTCTCCTGAAAGTCCTTCAGGAGGGCCATCGGGTTCTTCTAGTGGCCCCCTTGTGGCCGGGGAGGATCTGGTTTCCACTGCTGCACAGGCTCTGTTGCGGCTCTCCAATGCCTCTCCCCCACAGGAAGGACCTTCTGTCACAGCTGGGGGGTCGGATCCTGCATTCCAATCCCAGCCGCCTCCAGCTCTGGGTTTGGTCGCTACATGGCCCGGCATCTCGTTCTCGGAGTATGCCGGTGCCGTCGGGCATACAATGACTAACGCCTGGGCCCCTTCCACGCGGGTTTTGTACGCTCATAAGTGAAAGCTTTTAGCAGTTGGTGTCATCTTAGACATGAGGATCCTGTGCACTGTTCTGTTTCTGTTATTTTAACCTCCCTTCAGGCACTGCTCTCTCAGGGCCGGTCTCCGTCCACTTTGAGAGTTTATGTGGCCACCATCTCTTGTTGGCATACGGCTGTGACCTTCACAAGGACGTTTCTGTGTTTCTGAAAGGCACCTGGCGCTTGCACCCTCCCTTGCGCACTGTCGTGCCTGTGCAGGACCTCTCTCTTGTCCTCGCTGCGCTGCGTTCTCCCCCGTTTGAGCCATTGGCAGCAGTGAGACTTGAGTTCTTGTCTACGAAGACTACTTTTCTCCTTGCCATGGCTTTGGCGAAGCGGGTGGGTGAACTGTACGCGTTGTCTGTTCACGAGTCTTGTTGCCGCTGGAACCCGGCTGGTTCTGGCGTTACTCTCTGGCCTGACGTGGGATTCCTTCCTAAGGTGGCCTCGTCTGCAAGCCGCTCTGTGCCCCTTCAGCTTGCTCGCTTCGATGCAGGCGGGCCTGATGAGCTCTCTGTCCTGTTCGGGCTCTGGAAGCATATGAAGTGATTGAGAGCCTGGGAGAGGACGCTGGCGTGATGTTCGCCGCTTCTCCACGCTGAAAAGTTGTTTTACTGTTGCTATTTGTTATTTTTGGACATTTATCCGAACTTATTTTGTTCCATGGTTTTTTTAATCAAGGACTTTACGGACAGCTTGGTTAGTATTTCCTAACCGGAATATTGGGCTGTCTGCCTCCTGTCAAACTCCAGCACAAACCTTGCACAAACTTTGCTTGGAGAACTACGTGGCTGCAGTTTTTGTTTTGCTTACCTGCTGCTTCTGTCAACCTCCTGTGTCGTCTGGACCGTTCTGGACTTTCTCCTGTGCTCCTCTTCAAGTTATGCTCATTCAGGTTACATCTCACTGCTTCTTGTTTATTTCTCTCGGAGCCGTGGGTCTGCTGTTAGCGGCTAGCTCTGTGCTAGTTCCCCCCGGTTTGGCTGGTGTGATGTTGACCTACGCAGCAGCTTGGACTTAACAACTGCTCCATTCCACCTTCTGTTTCCATCATCAAACAACTGGGACTTCTGCGTAGACCTCGTTACATCCATAGAGGCTCTCGAAAGAAATCTGTTTATTCTCGCTCTGAATTGATTCCGTCCGGGAGACGTGTCGCACCTCAACTACGTCATCAGAACGCTGCGTCTGTAGTCCCTTGTAGTCCGCAGCGCACGAGGTGGCAAGGAAAACGTGGAGTGGACTTCAGTCTGCTTAAACCGGTTCAAAAAGCTCCTACACCAACTAGCATTAAAATAGAACTTTTCAATGTACAATCACTATCCAATAAATCATGTCTAATTCATGATCACATTCTGGAGAAAAACTTGGACCTCATGTGCCTCACAGAAACTTGGCATCAACCAGACGTGTTCAGTTCTCTGAATGAAGCTTGTCCCTCTGGATACAGTTATCTGCAGAGAGCCCGCTGCACTGGCCGCGGTGGTGGTCTGGCTGTAATCTACCGCAGTAATT
Organism: Garcialebias charrua; assembly: GCA_038048925.1. Lineage (NCBI taxonomy): Eukaryota > Metazoa > Chordata > Actinopteri > Cyprinodontiformes > Rivulidae > Garcialebias > Garcialebias charrua. The sequence goes on from JBBPBX010090903.1 coordinate 4,642, forward strand.
TAAAATTGTCACATCTGTCTTCTCATAATTTTTCTTCTTTTGAATGTTTGGCCTTCAACTTCAAAGCCCCACTCCTGATGAACGTTATATTGATTTATAGACCTCCCAAACCGCATGTTTCATTTAACTCAGAAATGCATGACCTCCTCACTTTTTTCTGCACCTCCCCTGTAAAAACTATTTTTCTTGGCGATCTAAATATCCACATGGACAATTCCTCTTCCCCTCTGGCTACAGATTTTAAGTCTCTTTTGGAATCTCTCAACCTCACCCAACATGTGGACGCCCCTACGCACAACAGGGGGCATACTCTGGATTTGGTGATTACAGACACTGTACTCAATAACTTGTCTGTATATGACCTGGGTGTCTCAGACCACAGGGTCATCTCCCTGGAAGTGCCTTCAACTTCGCCTGCTTCTAACCCAAAACGACCTATCCAGTTCCGTGACTATAAAAACATTTCCCCTGATGTTTTGTCTGCTGATCTTCACGCCCTGACCGCTGTCAATCACTCATCTGCAGATGACTCTGTGGATTACTACAACCAATCTCTCCAGGAGCTTCTGGACCTACATGCTCCCTTGAAGTCAAGACTGGTGTCTTTCTCCCGTTCAGCCCCTTGGTACACTGGTGAGCTGCGCAGGATGAAGGCAACTGGCCGTGCTATTGAGAGACGTGTAAAATCATCTGGTCTCTCGGTACATAAGCAAGCGTACAAAGAACATCAGAAAGCGTACGCCTATTCTCTTAAAGAAGCACGCTCCAAATATTATTCCAACATCATCAACACCTGCCCTGGAAACTCTAAACAGCTCTTCTCCACAATAACTCATCTGCTTAATCCCATTAAACAAACTCATGAGGACTCTGTTCAAAAATGCAACCTGTTCCTCTCATCATTTAAAAACAAAGTTGACACTATCAGATCTCAGCTCCACAACCTCCCTGATCTTAGTGTGCCATCTACCCGTCTGCTTTCTGGGACCCTGAGCAGCTTTGATGAAGTCGTTCAGAGTGAGGTGGAGACCATCCTCAAGAAAATGAAGCCTTCATCCTGCGCCCTGGATCCCTTCCCCTCGTCTCTCATAAAATCCAATCACTCTGCAATAAGCCCATTAATCACACAAATAATAAACAAGTCTCTACAATCTGGTCATGTTCCATTGCCTCTAAAAACTGCCATCATTAGGCCTCTTCTGAAAAAATCTAATTTGGATCCCGACATTTTTTCTAATTACCGCCCAATTTCCCACCTCCCATTTCTGTCCAAAGTGCTGGAGAAAGCAGTTGCTGCTCAGCTGCAGGACCACCTACAGCAACACTCTCTGTATGAGAAGTTCCAGTCTGGATTCAGAGCAGCTCACAGTACTGAGACTGCACTGCTGAGAGTAACAAATGATGTCCTCATGGCTGCTGACACTGGTTCTCCCTCCATCCTTGTCCTCCTTGACCTCACTGCAGCCTTCGACACTGTGGACCATAGTATCCTCCTCCACCGTCTTCATGTGGAGGTCGGTCTCTGTGACACTGTCCTGGACTGGTTCAATTCTTTCCTCTCCAATAGGCTGGAATGTGTTAGCCTTGGCAATGCCACTTCCCAGACAGTCGGTGTCTCCTGTGGTGTCCCTCAGGGGTCAGTTCTGGGGCCCCTGCTGTTTTCCCTCTACATGCTGCCTTTAGGTCAAATTATTAATCAGTTCAACATTTCTTTTCACTGCTATGCCGACGACACACAGCTTTACATCAGGACTGGAACATCATCATCATCCCTATCTCCGTCTTCACTCACTGTTCTCTCTGCCTGCCTGGAGGAAATAAAGGCATGGATGAATCAGAACTTTCTTCAATTAAACTGCTCGAAGACTGAGGCCATATTGATTGGCACCCCTCACCAGATACAAACATCAACTTTAACAACAATCTCCTTCTCTGGTCAAGACATCCCCCTCTCCACCTCTGTTACAAATCTTGGAATAAAAATGGACTCTCATCTTACATTTGAAAATCACATTAAGCATCTGTTTAAAACCTGCTTCTTCCATCTTCGAAACATCTCCAGACTTCGCCCATCTCTGACTTTTCCTGATGCTGAGAAACTCGTCCATGCCTTTGTCTCCTCCAGGCTCGACTACTGCAACTCCCTGTTTATTGGTATCCCTGGCAAAAACCTTCAGAAACTTCAATACATTCAAAACAGTGCAGCAAGGATTCTGTTGAGAGTTCGTAAATTTGAACATATTACACCCATTCTCCATAACCTCCATTGGCTTCCTGTCACCTACAGAATTCAGTACAAAACTGCTCTCATTACCCATCAATGCTTGCACGGCACTTCACCTGACTATCTAAAGGACATTCTTGCACCATATTCATCCACCCGGTCTCTACGATCACAGAACAGTAATTTCCTTCATATTCCTCGGACCAAATTGAGGACCATGGGAGACCGAGCATTCTGTGTGGCTGCCCCCCGCCTGTGGAACTCCCTCCCTGACGACCTGAGAGCTCCACAGTCACTGGTTGACTTTAAAAGCAGCATAAAGACCTTTCTTTTTAAGCAAGCCTATTCTGCCTCCACATGATTTTATCTTTGATCTTAGCTGATATCATTATTGATTTTACTTGATTTTATCACTTGTTTTATTTTATTTATTTTTTAAGCAAGCCTAATCTGCATCCACATGATTTTATCTTTGATCTTAGTCGATATTATTATTGATTTTATTTGATTTTATCACTTGTTTTATTTTGATCTTTGCTTTGTTACACTTTGTAGCACTTTGAGATTTTTATTAATGAAAAGTGCATTATAAATGGAATTCATTATTATTATTATTATTATGTCGGGCTCACGGCTTCTCTGCGGTAGTCGGACAGTCTGTTTGTTTGTTACGCGGGGCCTCGCAAGGGGCAGGGCCTTTCCAAGCAGTGTCTTGCTCGTTGGATTGTGGAGGTGGTGGGACAGGCGTACATTTTACAAGGTCGCCAACCTCCTGCTGGTGTGCAGTGCCATTCCACCAGGGGCATCAGTGCGTCATGGGCCGCTATGTCTGGGGTCTCTTTGGAGACTATAGGCCCCGGCAGAGCTCTGCGTAAGGCAGTACGCCGCTGTACGTACGCAGAGGCACAAGCGTAGCCCCGCATGGGCACGAACGCGCAAAGCTCAAATTTTACGACCGCGTACGCGAAGCGCGTCTGTCTCACAATAAACTGCCCGGCACCAGACTGTTTTGTATGAGACACAAATGTATTAAATTCCCCTTCTTCATCCCTGATCTGGACTTTTCTTTTGTTTTTTTGCCAGAAACTCAAGTGATCGCAACGCTTCCTCCTCTGTTTCTCCATGACTGAAATTATGAGAAATGAATGAATTTGTCACGAGCGAATTAAAGTCGGGTCCTACGTGGCCGCGGGAGGTTCTAAACATTTCCTGGTGGGCTGCAAGACCAGCACTCCCTGTTTTTATTTTTTAGAACTTTTTATTAAAGTTGCAGTATGTAGCTTTTTTTATAAACATATTTCTTCTCTCAGTCACTATTTTTTAACAGAGTGATGTTAAACAGGTAATCTTTGAGAAATACTATATTCCTCTGGCGTCTCCCGGTGGTTAAAATAGCATTTATAAAAACCAGAGCGGGCCGTGTTTGACCAGCCAATAAAAACAGAGTTATTTTCATGAACGAGCTTCCCCCGCCCTCCCCCCGCCTCTCCCAGCTGCAGCGCGCAGCAGCCGGGCACGCTCCCGTCTCAAACAGTAGCTGTTTCAAGATGGCGGAGGTGGCGAGAGCTTCGAGTGCTCAGGATTGCCAAGCGATGCAGAGTTAGCAACTTTCCTGCTTGAAAAGTAAGTGTCTTTGCTTGAATCATGTGATAGCGCAAATGCCATGATATTATCTACAACAGGCTAAAACCGTTTTCCGGCCTACAGCTGACGTGATGCTAATGGCAGCAGCTAACTCATTCAACCTCAGTATTGTTTTGATACGTACATTTAGTTATCCTAACTTATTGTATTGTGGATCAGCAAGCAGATATGATGAAAGTACTGTAACTGTGCTGTCTGTGTAAGAGATGCATGATCACAACAACTAGCAATTAGCATATTGTCTGCAGATCATTTGGTGTTCATAATCTAAAAGTCTGTTAGTTGTACTACACAATATATGTTGTTGATGCATACATCTCAACCTCTTTGGACGTTTACCTGTATAAAGGGCCTCAAAAATTATTAATTTTTGGAATAAAATCTGTAAAACTTGCGGTGGGGTGGACGAGTTTGCTGCGGACATGAGCCTGCAGTGAAGCAGGATGAAAGGAGAGCATAAAAAGTTCAAATTTTACTTCTAGCAGCAGAACAGGATGGAAGATGGCTGTTTGATGCTATTTTTTAAATCATCCTACATGCTTTGATATGTTAGATAAATTTGTCATTGTGTGATAAATGTGTTGAAAAGAATATCTGATTATTGTTTGAACTACATTATATGTTTTTATGCAGAGATGATGACTTTGGGGAAGGTCTCAGAAGTGAATTTGGGGAGACTCCCATTCAGGTTTTGGAAACAAGGTAAGTAAGGGGAAACTGTATTTATGTCAAGATTATTTTATGGTTTGCACTGCAACTAATATAACTGTGATCATAATATTATTACACAATTTTAAAATGTAGATGGTAAGGTTGTATGTCTAATATTGTTTATGAAATGTATTTCCACCAGATATTACGGTAGGCAGAAACAAAAACCAAAGTTTAATAGTTGTTTTTATATAATCCATCCATCCATCCATTTTCTTCCTCTTATCCGGGGTCGGGTCGCGGGGGTAGCAGCCTAAGTAGGGAGGCCCAGTCTTCCCTCTCCCCAGCCACTTGGAGCAGCTCCTCTGGGGGAATCCCAAGGCGTTCCCTGGCCAGCCGAGAAACATAGTCCCTCCAGCGTGTCCTGGGTCTTCCTCTGGGCCTCCTCCCGGTGGGACATGCCCGGAACACCTCACCAGGGAGGCGTCCAGGAGGCATCCTAACCAGATGCCCGAGCCACCTCAACTGGCTCCTCTCGATGTGGAGAAGCAGCGGCTCTACTCCGAGTCCCTCCCGGATGACTGAGCTTCTCACCCTATCTCTAAGGGAGAGTCCAGACACCCTGCGGAGAAAACTCATTTCAGCCGCTTGTATCCGAGATCTTGTTCTTTCGGTCACAACCCAAAGCTCATGACCATAGATGAGGGTGGGAACGTAGATCGATCGGTAAATTGAGAGCTTTGCCTTTTGACTCAGCTCTCTCTTCACCACGACAGACCGGTACAGCGCCCGCTTCACTGCGGACGCTGCACCTATCCGCCTATCGATCTCACGCTCCAGTTTTTATATAATGTATTTCTTTATTGTTATGGCTTTTCTGTGCTGCAATTTTAGTGGACATAAAATTAGAATAATACAGATGCACAATATTGACAATAAATATCTTTGAAGCTTATTTTTTTTATTATTTTATTTTTCTAACCACGTCACAGAAAATGTACAACTTTATAAATTTAAGAATTTTTAAAAAGATGACTTAATTAAAATTCTGTGTTCATGTATAACATACACTTGCACTGAACGTACGTATTTTAGTGCGTGTTAAAAATATGATTTTGTCTATACTTTCGAGTTAGTCTCATTAACTTTTATTGAGAGAATTTATTGTACTGGTTCCCAAGTACATGTTTCTTTATTTCATGATCAAACTTGATTATTGTTGCTTTAATAAAATATGTAATGTGTTTCCTCAGTATCAATGTTAGTTTGTTTTTTACGTTTATATTTTTTTTGTTTCAGTATGTCTTCGCTAGACATTCACGACGACAATGATGAAAGTGACTTGTTATTGCATGTTCTCTCCGTGCATGCGTGGGTTTTCTCCGGGTTCTCCGGTTTCCTCCCACAGTCCAAAAACATGCATGTTAGACTGATTGGTAACTCTAAATTGACCCTAGGTGTGAGTGAGACAGGTCTCTCTTGTAAATGAGTCCCCGTGGCTCAACGAGGCTAGCCTGTATAAATAAAGGTTGAATGAATGAATGTTCTTCTTCCTCAGGTTGTCAGCGCTGTCCTGTTGATGATGATGGTGGTGGTGGTCCCACAGACAGCAGCAAAGCCACACAGGAAGTCCTTTGAAGGTTTAGCAGAAGAAACGGTCCCTCTGCGTTTGGACCCAAACAATTTAGTTCCCAGCCTAAAAGTCAGTTCTTTGGCCAGCGACTCCATCTCACCGTGGACCTACAAGTGAGGCTTCAGCTCCTCAGTGTGTTGTCCTTCATGAAGCTCAGAGTCCTGTTAACAGTTTTTGTCTCCTCTCTGTCCTCAGCATCTCCAGGGATGACAACATGTTCCCTCATGCGCTGTCGCAGGCTCACTGTTTGCTCAAAACCTGCCTGGACCACCAAGGACTGGAGGACGGGGGCCTGGAGTCCCGTCCCATTCTGCATCAGGTGCTGGTTCTGAGGCGAGTCAAGACGCCAGGGCCAGGCACAGCTACCACTACCGCCTGGAGTCCAAACTCATCTCAGTGGGTTGCACCTGCGTGAGACCGAAGGTGATCAACCAGCACTGAGGACTGACCCATGGAGACCAGATGAAGACCATCTCCACGTGGGGTGTCCTCCAAAGATCTGTGGCAGGGTGTGGCCTTGGGGCAATTTCAATCCCAAAAATCCTCAATTAAAAGAAAAGAACTTTTAAACGAGTTGATGAAGTTTATCAATGAACCTTAATTTTTTTATTTATATATACTGTATATATATATATATAGTCATTCATTCATTCAACCTTTATTTAGTCAGGTAAATCTCATTGAGCCTCGAGGGCTCATTTACAAAAGTGACCTGCTACTAACTAAAGAATGATGAACAGCAATGGTAGAATTTCTGTTCATCATTCTACATCATATATATATATATATATATATATATATATATATATATATATATATATATATATATATATATATATATATATATATATATATATATATATATATATATATATATATATATATATATATAGATATATATATATAGATATATAGATATATATATATATATATATATATAGATATATATATATATATAGATAGATATATATATATATATATAGATAGATATATATATATATATATATAGATATACAGTATATATATAGTATATATACAGTAGTTATAAATATAGTTATTTATTTATATAGATACCTATATTTATAACTATATATATATTATATATATACACAAATGAAAGAGTGGAGATCAGGTGGTTCTCTATGGACTTTAGATGTTTGGACAAGCTGACAATCTGGAGAAGCTCCACATATTTACTGACCTGACCCACTTAAGTGAAGACCAGGGGCCTCATGTATCAAAAACCTGCGTGGATTTCCTACTGAAAAGTGACGTACGGTGAAATCCAGAAAAGTGTCTACGCACAAAAAGATCCAGATTTATCAAACTGTGCGTACACCTGAATCCACGCACATTCCTTTTGTACATCACAATTGACGTGGAACTGAGCGCACGTGAGACACCTCCCCTGACACGCCTACATTTACATATGTTAAACAGATGCAAATTACTTCCTGCATGTGTGAAGGACATGTTTGTTTGATCCCTGCGCGATCAGAAATGATTTCTAGATTCGGGAAAATAATGAATTCAATATAATATGAGTGAGGACAAACATCCTAAGTAAGAATAGTAATAAAATGTGTTCATCATGCAAAGAACGAGTGATTGTCGGTATTTGTGTGCGCGCGCACCCTGCTGTGGTGCGCGAACCGGCTCATTCATTCATTCTGTGTGGAAATATTAACTTTGCGCACGAGTTTATTACCATTATTACTGTAAACACAGAGGAACTTACTTGGATGTTTGCTAGAACATAGATCTTTGTTTATGTAGATGATGTGAAGAAACGAGTCTGTGCGTCTTGGTGGAGACTTTTCATGACATGATGTTGGAGTCTCCAGACGCAGCGCGCGCCCCGCAGCCCTGTGCGCAGTCTGTCTGTGAAGCTTTTGCTCTCCTACAAGTTATATAAGGTGTACTTTCACGTGTCATTTTGGAGAAATCTACAATAAACGCAGATAATGAAACACCTCCAGCTGCCGTGTAACACCGGCGAGGGTGCGCGCGCGCTCAAAGCGCGACCATAACTCAGCCTTTGGGATCATATGGATGAGACCATTCCATTGGACATGAATCGGCTTTGTGTGGACTGGACTGGCACAGCCCTGATCGACCTGCCAGCTCCCTCTAAGCTCCTGTGGAACCCCAGTTTCTGCACGTGCACGCGTGATGCGCGGCCCCTGTGTTGCGCCAGTGCGCAGCAGTGCCAAACTGAAAAATGATTATTTCTGAAAACGGCTGATAAGCCATATCCTAGATCAGAGAATTATATCTGTTTATAAATAAATGCTCTGCGTGTTACACTATCTATATCCTCCAGTAAGGCTGAATGTATCCGTTCCTGTTACATTTATTTTTTGCACAACTTTGCGCGTCCATGTGGATGTACTTGTTAATCGTGTGTTTGGTGGGAATATTAATCATTTTCACATCATGAACAGTTAATAGTAATAATATTATAATAATAATAATAATAATAATAATAATAATAATAATAATAATAATGAATTCAATTTATAACGCACCTTTCATTACTGAAAATCTCAAAGTGCTATAAAGTGCAACAGAATTAAATGTCGATAGAACAAATAATAAAACAGTTAAAATCAACAACAGTATCAACTAAGATCAAAAGTAGAATCATGAGGAGGAAGAGTATGCTCGGTTGAAAAGAAAGGTCTTCAAGCCGCTCTTAAAGTCAACCACAGACTGTGGGGCTTCAGTTTCACAGCGGCACCTGTAAGTGTCGCCAAAGGAAATATAACCACAGAAACGTGCGTACGCAAGCAGGGGAGCAGCCGTGGATTTGTACGTGGATGCGCAGATATTCCCGTTCATATCAGATTTGATACATACGTCACTTTGCGTGGAAAGTGACGTGCGCAATGTTTTTGTGCGTGCGCACGGTTGATACATGAGGCCCCAGATCAGTCACCTGGGCCCTGCTTGCTGTTCTGTTGCCCTGAAGGCTGCAGGTTAGGAAGAATTTGGAGTTAATTAAGTTCTGTTTAATTTCTGTCCAGTTTTATTAAAAAGTTATTTAAATCAAACTAAGTACACAACAGAGTATTTAACATCAGGGTGGATGCTCAGTGCTTTATTTATGGTTATTTAAGTCTGCGTTATGTAACGGTTTGATGATCCTTGTCACATATTTATTTAGGTTTTTTGTGTATTTATTGTCTAAATAAATAAATAAAAAAGATTTTGTCGCTGTGTTCTTTCAAATAGAAA
>JBBPBX010090904.1:0-14029 GCA_038048925.1 Garcialebias charrua
AGTGTATCTCGGCCTTCAGGAGCGTAGAGGGTGAGATGCTCAGCATTGCAGCCTCCAATCCTTCGTACTCCTCCATCACTATGAGAAATCAAAAAATTATATTGTAAAAAAAATCAAGGATCAGTTTGGGAGGAATATTCAGTTTTTAAGGCAATTTTTGTCCTTTCATCTTAAAATTGTTAATACAACATTCTTAGTTGCTCACCCAGATGTTTCTGTGGCACACTGGATGGTGTGGTTGTATGACTGGAGGATGATTTCTGTCTCTTGAGCAGGTGCTGCTGCAGCTTCTAGTCTCCCAGCACTTCTGAATCATCTGTGACATCCCCTCCTCTTTGATGAACTGCAGACAAACATTTCGCCGCACAATGTCCTCTCTCTATGGCTCAGATTTGTTCTGCACACTAGGATAATTTTTTATCATTTTGGCCTCAGGAGAGGGGTCCTGACGAATAAATCCAAGGGGTCCCTTGCGGAAAACAACTCTTTGTTTTCCTGGATAAAAGATGGTCTTCTTCTGCATTTTGGCCTAGTATGGAGCAAAAAAGGGTAGATCATGCGTTAAAAAAAATCTGAAAACCTTTTAAATATATTTTGCATAAGAGCTCAACTGATTATTCAACGTACTGATAGTTCAAAAAGTTTCTATTTAAGGAAACTAGCAGATTGACCTGCAGCAAGGAAACAAATATATTTTCCATTCTGTTCATTTAGCTCTAAACATCAAAAGGTGCTCAAATGCAGCTAAAGACCATGAGTCCTTGATTCCTGAGGGGGGTCAGGGCTGCATCCAAACATTTAGTAAATGTACGAGGAGCAGTCTTTAAACCGAAGGGTAAGGCCTTGAATTCATAAGCGTTCCCTTCAAACGCAAAGCGGAGGAACTTTCTGTGTTTCCTCCACACGCCTATATGGAAATAGGTATCTTTCAAATCCATTGTACATGCGTAGTCTCCTGGTCTCACAGACTGGAGAACTTGCTGCTTTGTAAGCATCTTGAACTTAAAAGTTTTTATCCTCTTATTCAGGGTCCTAAGATCCAGAATCGGTCTCAGGGAATGATCCTTTTTGTGTACCAGGAAGTACTTGCTGTAGTGGCCAGAGCGTAGTTTGCGTCCTGAGACCAAACTAATCACTCCCTTTTGCAACATCGTCAAAACTTCCTCCCTCAGCACGTGTGCATGTGTAGGGTTAATCTTAGATTGCAGTACCCCTGTGAAGTGGGACGGTCTTCTTGTGAACTGCAACTTGAGCCCATGACATATCGTTGTCATGACCCAATCATTTGGTAGACACGCCTTCCAGGCCTACGCGTGCGTGCTGAGCCTGGACGGCATGCTGAATTGTTGCTCTTCGTGTTTTAACGCTGGAGGGGTGGCCTTTGACCCCTCTCGCGCTCCTTCGAGCAGGCTGGTCGGCCCAACAGAAGATATCGCAAGATCTGACTGTCTCTAGCAGAGCTCGTGTATCTTGCTGTGGTTCATAGTTTGACCACATGGTTTGTGTTTTATAAAAATGGGACTCGAGTCAAGAACCAGGGCAGTTTGTGCTTTGGTACTTTTATTTTTGTACATGCCTGAAACATTGTTTGTTTTGTTTACACATACAGTAGGCGAGTCATGTTTGGTGCATGCACACGTCAACAGCTCCTCGTAGTACTTTACAAGTAGAGACTGGGCTCAAAATGTTAGGTTCCCTACCGTGTGGGCGGGCAAACATGTGAAATTATCAGTTCATCCTGCTTCATCAGGCCCGAATCTGAGTTCCACACGGGGTCACTGAAGAGGCCCTTGGCCGGTACTGGAAAGTTTCACTGTCACCAGTGGGTCTCTTCCGTGGGAGGCTATGCATGTCTTCATTTTGGGGTGCAAAGCTTTTCCTCGGCAACCCCTCGCGGAGGGCTTCCGCTTGTTTGCGTCTTTGTTCCAGCCTGGCCTGGACGCGTTCCAGGGCTCCCCTGAAGAGTCCCGTCGACTCGATCGGGTGCTGGAGGAAGGTGGACCTCTGGTTTTCCGGGAGGTCCGACAATGTTAGCCAAAGATGGCGCTGGACGACAACTATTTCCGCCATTGCTTTGCCTTGCGAAATGGCTATTGTCCCCATCATGCGGAGCACAAGGTCAAAGGCACAGCGGGCCTCCTCCATGGCCTCTGTTGCGGCCTGCTCATTTTTTGTTACCTGGATATCCTACAGTTTTTCTGCCAGGTATGCTTACACCATGGTTGATGCATTCATTGCGCGAGTCGCGAGGCCCTGAGCCCTGCAGCACTTCTCAAGTTGTTTCTCCGAAGCACGGCAGGCCCTGCTGGGTCGCGCTGGTTTCGTCCCTATGGCTGCGGGGACCAGGTGATCTGCCAGAATCTCCTCTATCAGGGGTGCGCTGGCGAGGCCTGCTGTCTCCATTCCCGCAACATCAAGGAGTCGGGATAGTGGCAACGTGATAGGAGCTCCGGGTTCCACCCAGGAGCATTTGAGCTCCATGAGGAAGTCCGGAAAAATGGGAATTTTTGCAAGGTTGTCGTCTGCTTCGCATAGAAGTAGTTTCCCGCCAGCCTCGTAGCTTGTTGGCGAGGCATGGGGTCTGGCCACGTGACCTGCAGGGCATCCGCCATCCTGTGGCACAGGTCGAACAGAGCAGGGACTGACAAGTCCGGTTCCGGTAGGATTTGCGGTAGGTTCTGGGAGGAATCCACACTTTCTCCTCCGTAACCGTATTTGACGTCTTGGTCAGACACTTCGGGCGTCGAGTCCTCGACAGCAACCGAGGAGTCCGACACATTGTCCTCTCCGACTCGACCGTTGCATTCCAGGTCCACGTTCTCAAGCTCCGGTTCGGGAGCGAGCAGCTTTGTGCGACATGCGACCTTCAGCGCCATGGCCTTAGCCATGGATTTAGCCAATGCATCCGCATGGCGCTTCCTCACTACCGCCGACATTTGACGGCAGTGGGAGCAGGAGTCGGGGAATTCCAGCGCTTTTCTCACGTGCAGAATCCCTAGGCAGACAGGACAGGCCTCGTGGGGGTCCGTCGCCGAGAGGGAGTATCCGCATCTGCTGGGGCAGGGGCGCGAGCGAGGGCTCGTCGTCCTATTGGTTTTCTTCTTCTTTGTCCTCCGTTTTCCCTTCTCGGGAGCCATGTCCGGAGACGAGAAGTGTCAAAGTTGTTCCTAGTTTCCTTTTGTTCGAAGCCGTCCTCTCTGTCGTCTTGCTTTCGCTGGTTAGCCTGCTAATGGTTAGCAGGGGTTTGTGAGGCAGTTAGCGCAGTCGAGCGAAGCAGCTGCGGAAAGAGAGGAAAACTTTGAGGTAAGTAGAAAAACGCTGGACTAGCTTTCGCCAGCCCAGTAGTACGCAAGAAAATTTCTCTGTACGCTCAGTGTAGGGAGCAAGCTCACCTCAATCGAGCGATGCGACAACAGAGAAGTCCCACGAAGTTCAGGTGTTAAGCGAGGTGAAGGGCAAAAAAGAGAAAGATGGATGGGCGTCAGCGGCTTAAATACCCAGAGGGAGGGACCTCTGGCGCAACGCTGACTCCCTTGCCGTAAAGGCGTGAATGTATTCCTTCAGGTAATCGCGCGGGGGTGCAATTCCCATAGCATATGTTGCACCGAGAGACCATGACTGAAAGGGAACATATTTTACTCTAATTTTGGTAGCTTGGGGTGGGTCCTTATTATACAGTATATCACTCAGAAAATGTGCGCCACCCCGCAGATTTTGGTTTGTTGCCTCATGGCAACAAGATGCTATGAGGGTACTAACACGCCAAGGTTTTCTATATTATTTAATAAGGGGAATGAGGAACAAAGAAGCAATAAATGCATTAGAAGAAGTTTTATTCCAATAAAAATTTTAAACAAGTTTTCTTTCAACAACAAATATTTCGACAAGTTTTCTTTCAACAACAAAGTGGCTGCACAACTTTCCCTGTATAAATCTGGAAATTGTGCAGGACACCATCAGAGCCAGCCAAGACGAGTATCTTGTAGCCCCATTTCTTTGGTTTTGCTGGCAGGTATGGCTTGAGTCTATTTCTTCCCTTGAAAGGGACCATCTGCTCGTCTACAGCCAACTTCTCACCCATTGGGATCGTCTGCAGCATTGAGGTAAGATGAGTGACCAGTGGTCGGATTTTGTGGAGCAGATCAACATTTTCTCCTTGTCTCACTTCATTGTTGTTAAAGTGCAGGGATTTTTTTGATGAACTCCCATCTGTTTAGTGCCATGGTGTCAGCTACCTGGGACACTCGGGTGGCTTTGTTCCAAAACATGCGGGTGCTTGGTAATCTAAACAACGACATGTACACTGCTGTAACCATGAATTGCGCCAGTTCTTTTGTAGTGAGGTTAAGGGACTTGTTGGTGTCGCACTGAATGACATATACATTTGACTGCTCTACAACTACTTTGTACTTCCAGAATGTCTTGAGAAAAAAAACCCATCTTGGAGTATTTGTAGGGGAATTGATATTGTCTGATTTTGAAAGGTTGGCCTGCCATTCTGGGTAATCAGTGATGTTGGCACTGTGGGGTGTTCTCCAATTGGGTAAGTGTGGAACATCTTCTTGTGATACTTCATCGTCTTCATTTTTCTCTTCATCCACAGACTCATTGTCATCAGGCAGGTCATCTGTTTTCAAAATAAACCAGTAACCAGGGGGTGCACTTGAAGTTTAAAAAGGTGCAAAGTTTTAGCTAGGATACCCATATAGCAATGGTTAGCTCGCTTGACTTTTACCATACCATTTTACTAACAAAGCACTTAAAAACAACTGTAATGCTGACCAAAGTGCTGTAGAACAAAACAACAAGCAAAAGACAAATGCTAAAATACATAGATCCGCAGAGGTAAAGATAAGACATTAAAATACTAAAATAATAAAAATACAGTGAAGTTAAAATCAACTCTCACCAGATCAAAAGACAGGGAACAAAAAGTGTGTTTTTAAATTAGACTTAAAAACAGTGAGTGAGGGAGCCTGACATGCAGTGGTAACTCATTCCACAGTCTTGGACCTGCAACAGAAAAGGCCTTGTCACTTTTGCGAAATTTGTGTGGGGAAATAAGGTTCAAGAATCAGTGCAAACTTCAAAATGTTCTTGTTATTCTACTCAAACTAAAATATTTTAAACTTTTTTGTAGAAGACAACTGTAATATTTCTATAACATTTAAAAAGCTATCTGTTTCCTCATTCCAGTAGCTCATAATTTATATTGACAGACACCACCGTTTATCATTGTGCCTGAATAATAATTTTGTTTGTAGTGAATTTATTTATTGGAGGTATGTATTCTGCTTGTTAACATGGTGTATTTATTTAGAGCTTAAAATTATTGTAAAATTGCTACAGATCAGTGATAATTATTCAATGACCATAAAAGTACCGGTAACTGAAGCCAAATGAAATTATCTTCAACCAGCTTCTAAACGATCTTTAGGATACAACAACCATACAGTATGTTATCTAAATTGACAGTTTCTCACTATTATTCAGGCCTAGTCTTGAAATAATTGTTGTGAATAATTTTATGGAATAGAAGTAACTGCAGCAATAATAATAATTATGATACTAATAATAATTATGATACTAATAATAATTATGCTCTGAGTCTGATTTGATATTTGACTAGTTTGTTAGTTAAATTTTTTATAGGATAAATTTACTGTATTTGGATATCAACAGTTCCTTTGCAATAATTATATGAAGGATATCAAAGCAGGTATCAAAGAGTGATCTCTGAACTCTGGGCTATTATGTATAAAAAAGTAGGGAGCAGAGGGCAATTTAAGTGGACTCATTGTATATAAAAAAAAACTTCAGTCTGTCAATCAACTGTAGTGGTGCCTTCAGAGAATCTCTGCTGGCAACACTGAAAGTCTAATGCTTACCGTCCTGCTCCAGCTCTTTAATGAGATCTCTGGGCAATCTGAATTATTCTGATGGTTTTCAGTGTGTTTTGCCTCGGGTCCTGTCACCCTTCACTGAAAAAGCCTGGCCATGAAAGAAAATAAGCCTAAGTGATGGATGCACAGATGCTATATCATGTGGGTCCACAATGAATGGTAAGAACAAAGTTACTCACCTTAAACTAGGGGAATTTCTTTTGAATAACTATTTTTCTATTTCACAGCTTGGTCATATAATAAATCGTGTACGATTAATCTTTGCTGCAAAGTGTCGAGCCTCTAAACTCTCTTTTGCCATAGTTTCTAACTAACACTGATAAATATTCTTTGAGGAATTGATTGAGAGACATTAAAGTTACTGTTGCTTGATGAACATTGGATAGCAGCCATCTGCCAGCTCACTCTGGGTTCATTTTGGAGGCAGACAATTGTAAGGAGCTTCAAAAATGCAAATGAACAGAGGCTCACAAACAAACTTAATCAACAACTTATAACGCAGCTGTCTCGAAGACGACATGAGCCAGAAATAGGTTTTCTCCCTTTTAATTGGAGCTAATTAATGATTTTAGTTGGGTTTTAGCCGGCTCAAGGCATCCATTGTGACTAATTTTTATCAAGCTATGCACTGATGGATGTGGAAATGGGAATGTATGAATGGATGGGTTATGTAGATGCATATTTAGAAATGGGATGAATTTCCATGTTCCATAGTGGGGTAATTTCTAGTTTGTAATTCCATTTGATTTATGACTGAGGCAGAGTTCTGTTTTCCAGCTGCAGTATTTCAATCTCTTAGCTAATTGAAAGAACTGTAAATCATTATTTCATTTCAGAGTTGCAATGCTCCCAAAAAATATAAAACCTTTTTCTATAGTTTATTTTAATTTTTTTCCATTTAAATATAAATAAATGAAAAACTGGACACATGAATATGCATAAGATTGAAGCAATTATATTGAAAATAAAGTTAACTATCATGATCGGTGGTGGGACACATTACAGGCAGACATGGGGAAAACAAACTAAAAAAACAATTGAGTTATTTAAACAAATTAAATCAAAGGGCTGATGTGTTAGCAACAATACTTATGAAAATACAAAGAGCACCCAAACACAAGGAGGATGAGTGAACGGGCACTGCCTGCTCTCTGGGTAGGGGGTGGGTCTGTGCCAGTTGCTTCCTCTTTCTTGCCAATTATAAGTGAAACACCCACACCTGCCTCCACCCTCATTCTTCCCACTCTGGGCGCCTGAGCAAGGCCCTTAACACCCACCAGCCACTCCCTAAACAGGTCTCTCTTGAAAATGAGTCCTTGAGGCTCAATGAGATTAACCTGACTAAATAAAGGTTGAATGAAAAAAAAAATAGTTCTTGTAGCTCAAAGCTGCTCATAACGTTGATCGCGATCTACCGGCCGATCATGATCTACCGGTCGATCGCGGAAGCATTACTGGTCGATCCGCAGCGTGACCTTTTTTTTTCTTTTCTCCGCAGCGTAACATTAAAAAGTTGTCAGCCAATCAAACATCCCGTTACTTGATTGACATACATGGCAACCAATAAAAACTGGAAATTTGGTCAGTTTTAAATCATAGCTGGTAACATACCGTATATGCATTCTATTTATTTATGTATTTATTTTACTTTTTTGTTATCTTGTAATTTATGAAAGTAGAAATGAAATGAATGCTCAAAGATATACAAAGAAGTGCTCTAAAAGGTATTGTACTGTATATAGTAATAATCTTTGTATTCAGGGTTTGCAATAGACTGAATAATAATTTTACATCCAGAGTAATTCTTTTGACATCGTACATTACTGACTCTGTGTCTGCAGTATTCGACTCTTTATTCAAAAGTGAATGTGTAAGCAATTTCGTTCACCTTCAGCATCAATCACTTCATTTTCAGCTGCTTTGAAGTTGGTGTCAGTCAGTGAAACTTCAGAGGCTTAAATCCAGTGTTTGATCATTGGCAGCATTTCTTTGGTGATAATAGGATTGGATTCTGGGATTGGACACATTCCTACTGAATACAGTTCAGTCTAGGATTGGACGTTGTAATATCTCTGCATCCATGGCAGTACCTGTGATCCTGGAATTGATTAGGCATCAAAAAGACATGTTTAAAAATAGCAATTTTATATTTCAGAAAGCTTCTTTAGACGTTTCATGTTGTTATCAGTTGCACATAAGCTAACTGGAAACTGTAATTGCTTTCAAAATTGCCTCTTTGAGAAGTGGCTGACCCAATTAGTTTTCAGATTGAGTGTACAGCATCTCTGGCTAAGTGTTGCATCTCATCTGTCTGGGTATTTCAAACTCACCCTGGCAGGCCAGTTCCATCTGTATTTGTATCATGTCAGCCAACACGATTAGTTAATTATGTTTGCGTTCTCTAACGACTGCAGTGCCAAGTGTCTCTGAGCTGATTCTCAATTTCTTGTGCAACACTTCTCCACAACTCACACACACACCTTTGGTTTCTTCCAATATTTTAACCCAAAGGCAAAATTGATGGCCAAAACAATTTGTTTATCCGCAGTTGGACTGTTCATTAGAAGAAAAAGCAGTTATAATGAAAACACAAAATGAAATGGAAGGAGCAGTTTTTCACTAGATGGATGCTGCTAAACTGACGACTAAAGCAACCAATAATAAATTCTGTCCAACTATAAATACATGTGTAAACAATAGTTTATAAAATGTCACATATTTTACAAAACTACCGTGCATCATGGTGCAATGCAGAAAGCAGATCACCAGAGACATTGTTTGAGAGCAAGTAAGGTAAGGTATAAGTAAATTGACAACAATGTACACCTTAACCCTCCTGCTGCTTGATTCAAATGACCCAAACGTTGATCATTTTTATGGGCTTCTTAATTTAAAAATGGATGTGCAGCTGGCCACTATAAGGTACTTGTCCCATTTTGCTTTAACTTTTGTGTTTCAATTACATGCTTGATTTTATGTCCATAATCAGCTTTGTCTAACAACAGATGTTGCAAACGATCTATGAAGTTGTCTAAATGACTTGACTAGGGCATCACAAGCAGTGATGCACTATTAAGATTTTAGAGCAAACTCTAGATAAATCTGTCTTCCCTGGCTCCAAGCTATTTCGTGCATAATAAATTAACGATAACAACTTTAACCATACCTATGGATATTAGTCGTCAAAACAACCAATAAACAAATTTTACTTTTAGAGAAAACCTTGTTCTTATTCTTAAGAGGATTTGTAAATATGCAAGACAGTAGTGTGCTGAAGTTAAAATATGGAACCCAGTGATTCAAGTCAACTAAACAATCTGATGAAAACGAAAATAAAAAAAACAGTTCCAGCCCTTAAAGTTGATGAAAAACTGCTATACATGATGAACTATCTTTAATTAGACACTTCCACAGCTGTACTATATGATTATACAGTTACTTTCTGTGCAGGACAGCAAACACCTGAAGGATAAAATGAACTACTTCAATTTATTTTCCATATAGTTTCCCTATTTGTTTTTCACTCATCACAGTGGGGGTGGGGGCATGGTCCTAACCCCATACGATAAACGAGGGACAACTGTATTTAATATTTTTTCTGTTCAGTCAGCAGTAAAAACTCCAATTCTCATTTTATTTGGACCTTGCTTGGTTAATGAGGTTTATGATCAACTGTGACTTTAACAAAGAGGGGCATCTGGTAATGGGTAGTAATCAGTTGACCAGGTATGTATAATTGTAACATGAAAGTTGTACTTGTGAATCTTTTAGAAAAAACAACAAAAAACATTTGGAATATTACAGATAAAGGAAAAAAAAAACAACAACAACAAATGGTCAAAATAAAACAATGTGTCTTTCGATGAACAATTGCAAACCAGCAAGATTTTAATTATTTTATGTTATGATTTAATACAACCAGGTTGAGTTAGCTTAAGATTATTTCCCAACAGCATGTCTGGCGAGTTTAGATGCAAAATACTAAACTTTTAGCACTTTCAACCATAAAACACATTAGTTAGGTCTTCGGAACATAAAATATGTGACTGACAGGATGTAAACAAAAGGCCCACGGCACGAATATGAGCCCTACTCCAAGATATGTGATGCACTAAGGTGCACATTATGTTGTTGTTGCCATAAATGGATATGTGACATTTAATTTTATTGTGCATAAAGATGTTTTCAAACCTCCGTACATCAGGACAGATGAGACCCATCAAGTGAGACATGGGGAACAGCTGATCCGTGCAGAACCATCTTGGAGCTGATCCAGATGAGGACGCTCCACTTTAATCAGGCCCTGGAGGTAATCTAAGCAGGACATTATCCGCTTCGCTGCTTTTTCTTTGCAACATCTGCTTGGCTCTGCCACCTGCCCAGGATGGTCTCACGCCTGCCCTAAGCCTCTTCTTTATTGTGTTTGTCTTTGGATTTGCGCTCATTTGATAAACATTAACACCTAGTCATGTCAGATGTGTTTTTAGGTACCGTACTAAGGATCAAGAACAAGTTGCAAATGTTTTGGGGAAATTTTTTAGCCACCATAGAAAGCTCTTTCTCTGTACTGTATTTTGATAAGTCATTCTTGTGGTCCATCTCTTCTTCTGCAACATTTTGGGTATTTCAGAGTTTTGTTACAAAGTAGATTGTGGACATGACAGTAGTGTATATGGGGCATGAGTTACACTCCAAGCCTCTTTTGATACTGCGATGCATTTATTAATAAAAGCTGACGTCTTTGTGGGACATGTCCAGCTGCATTAGTGATTTATGAATGAACAGAATCAGCTAAAACAGGGACTTTGTGGTCATATCCAAAGTGGCTTTTGTTGTCATGGTTTCAGTCTTAAATACATAAATTAGATAATAATATGATTTTTTTCTTCTTCTGCCGCCTTTCATTTTATTTGTCTGTTTTTTATTTTCTTCTACTGTATGTATTATTGTTGTGTGTTTTTATAAAATGAATAAATAAAAAAATCAAATCAAATACATAAAACCAATTATTTCTACATGTAAAAAAGAACACTTTTTAAGAGGATACTCCAGTCATCTTCAAAGTGATGTTCTGTCTCATAGTCATTGATATTTAGTTCTTTATCATCTGCAACATTAATCATGGAATGTGAAGAAAGAGGCGTTGAGAATGTTTTTGTCCAAGAAGGACTTACGATTAACCAAGCAACTATGGAATTTTTAAATCAATATTTAGGCTTATACAACTCTTTCTGTATAGTCCATCCACTCATGCATCCCTTATCTTTCCCTGCCGTTTCCTTTCTGTAAAGGTTGCAAGTCCATCTCAGGCCCACATAGACACAGACAACCTGTCAGTCTCTCTCTCAATTTCAGACAGTTTCCCATCTGTCATTTCTATCAAAGGTCCTAGAAAAGATTGTTTTTATTCAACTTCAATCTTTTCTAGAGCTCAACAACCTGTTTGAAAAATTTCAGTCAGGTTTTCGAGCTCGTCACAGCACTGAATCTGCACTGCTCAAAGTGCAGAATGACATTCTTCTGTCCCTGGATGCAAAAAACCCTGCTCTGCTGGTGATGTTAGACCTCTCAGCAGCTTTTGACACCGTCGATCATCAGGTACTAATCAACCGTTTGTCTCAGCAGGTTGGCCTCCAGGGAGCTGTGCTTGAGTGGTTCAAATCTTACCTGACTGGGAGAACTTTTTCTGTCATGATAGGCGATCTGTCCTCCTCTTCATCAACCCCTCTGACCTCTGGCGTACCACAGGGATCTATTCTAGGGCCAGTCCTCTTCTCTCTTTACATGCTGCCATTAGGATCAATCATTGCACGTCATAACCTGTCTTTTCACATGTATGCAGACGATTTACAAATCTATCTGCCAGTCACTCCCAACCCCTCACTCAGTTCAAACACTCTTGTCAACTGCTTAAATGACATTAAGCACTGGCTCTCTCAAAACTTCCTCCACCTAAACACAGATAAAACTGAATGCATTTTATTTGGTGCACCTGATGACACCAGCAACATCCTTCCCAGTCCCAGTTTTGGTTTTCCCCTCCCCCACTTCAACCCGGTGGTCAGAAATCTTGGAGTGCAGCTTGACTCCAACTTAAAGCTTGATAAACAGATCAGTTCTGTTGTCAAGACCAGCTTTTTCCAGCTCCGTCTGCTCTCTAAAGTCAAGTCATTTCTCAGCCGTGGTGATCTGGAGAAGGCCATCCATGCCTTTGTGACCTCCAGACTTGACTATTGTAATGCTTTGTATGTTGGTATTAATCAATCCTCCATCTCCCGTTTACAGCTTGTACAGAACTCTGCCGCGCGCTTTTTGACCAACACACGAAAATATGAACACATCACTCCTGTCCTGTCCTCTCTACACTGGCTCCCGGTTCAGTTCAGGATACAGTTCAAGCTGCTCCTGTTTGTTTTCAAAGCTCTGAATGGACTTGCTCCTCTGTACATCTCAGAACTTTTGAAAGCCCATCAGCCCGGCAGAGCTTTACGATCTGCCAGTCAACACCTGCTGGAGGTGCCTCGCTCAAGGTACAAACAATGGGGAGACCGGTCATTTTCTGTTGCCGGCCCAAAAGCCTGGAACAGCCTCCCCCTTGAGCTGCGTGCCACCTCTGATCTGACTCTGTTCAAAACCAGACTGAAGACCCACTTGTTCAAAAAAGCTTTCAGTGTGTAACTTTTATTACTTTTGGTATTTTAGTATGTAGCATTTTTATTTCCATTGCCTTTTTATTTCCACTTGTTCAAAAAAGCTTTCAGTGTGTAACTCTTATTACTTTTGGTATTTTAGTATGTAGCATTTTTATTTCCATTGCCTTCTTTTATTGCTGCTGCTGTTGTTTCTTTTATTGCTGTTGTTTCTTATTCTATTTTCATTGATTTATTGTTCCAGCTTACAGGTAGTCCCCGACTTACGAGCGAGTTCCGTTACAACGAGGCGCTCGTAACACGGAAATCTCGTAATTTGGAACGGCCGCCACGTGTCTCGTAAGTCCGGAATTTCGCTCGTAAGTTGGAACGGTTTTGCTAGCGCGACTACAAACACTCGTTTTTCATCGAAAAACTGCTTATGAGTGCATAAAAATGATCGGAAACGTGTGTCCACATGTTTAGCTAACGAACTGTGGTGAAAAAACACAGAAAAACTCAGTATTTTTTGCGTTTTTTCCAAAAATTCGCCAGCTCGTAAGTCCGGAACCTCGTAAGTTAGAGTGCTCGTAAGTCGGGGACTACCTGTATTCATCTTTTTATCCTGTTAAGCACCTTGGTCAATGCAAGGCAATGTAGGAAGGTGCTATACAAATAAAGTTTATTATTATTATTATTAACATGCATGTTTTTGGTCCGTGGGAGGAAACCGGAGTACCTGGAGAAAACACATGCACGAAGAGAACATGTGGACTCCACCCAGAAAGGCTCCGGGCTGGGATATGAACTGGGGCGACCTGTTCGCTGAAAGGCAGCAGCTCTACCAACTGCACCACCGTGCTGTCCTGTTATTATTACAGTAGTCTCTCATTACTTGGCAGTTAGTTTATCGCAAATTCACTAATCATGGTTTTTCAAAGCAAGGTTGGACATGTCACAATTGGCTGATTGATGGATGAGCCATGGGTTTTTTATTTAAAATAAATGATTTTAAATGATTTTACACCATGTGTGAAGCCCACAAGTGGGAGGGACAGCTCCCTCCTGCAGCTGGTCAGCTGATCTCCTTCTCTGCCAAACACACATTTCTCCTGCATCAGCTTTGTGGAGGGTTAACCCTTTGCTGTCCAGATGAACCTTTCTCTTACAACTTAAAATTCAAAGTATGTCACATCGTAAAAATCATCATAACCACAAAATATAAAAGAGTTGAAAGTTATTTGTAATTATTTTAGAACTTCTATGTTCAGTTATTGAAGTGTAATTGATCAAGAAGTAAATTTCTGCTCCGTGCTACAGAGCTGAAGCTGTGTGACACCCCTTTCAGGTCCTGCTGCACTTCTCTTCTCTACAGTTTAATTTAAATACTGTAATATTTTAAAGAAACAATCCATGCTGCATGGATTGTTACAGTATTTAAATTTAAATTGTTTATTTAAGGAGAGTAACAGGTGATGAGTGGGTAATTGCAGCCTG
>JBBPBX010090905.1:0-14029 GCA_038048925.1 Garcialebias charrua
AACACACACACACACACCTATATTATATATATATATATATATATATATATATATATAAACACACACCTATATTATATATATATATAGATATATAGATAGATATGTATAAATAAACGCACACACAGCATACATATAGGTGCGTGTGTTTATTTGCCAGTTATGAACGAAAATATTAGTATCATTTAATCACTGACTACATAAAATCATAACACTAAAAGCTGTCTCTTAAATCATACCTGGTGTTCTCGATCCTCTGGAGGATACAGAGTCTTTTTTCAGGTGGTTTCTCGTAGCCCAGCCACAAAGAAGGATGCAGGTTTTTGTTTTCGGAGCATGTTCAACACACACTAGTTGCAGCCACAAATTCAGCTTCGTCTGATTATTCGTACAGCCACGAACAGCGCAACAGGTACCCGAGCTCCGCAAGGACATCTTCGTGACAATATTAGCTCGAAATAACAGAAAACAGAACTTTAACAGAACTTCAACGACGCGCACAGATTAGCAAGTATACAACGAGGAGCCAATGCAGAAATTCTACTTCCGAGGTCAAACGGAAGTAAGACACATTATCGCTTCTACAGTGACACCCCCAAGAATAAGGTGGATATCCGTACACTTTTAAACATTATTTATTCCAAAACCACTACTGAAACACCTGAAGTAGTTATCTCGATTGACGCTGAGAAAGCGTTTGACAGAGTTGAATGGGATTATTTATTTGCAGTTTTAAGGAAGTTTGGATTGGGTGATGCATTTATTTCTTGGATACGTCTGTTCTATATTTCTCCTCATGCTAGTGTCTCTTCTAATGGTATTCAATCTAGTTTTTTTAGACTTTTTCGTGGCACAAGACAAGGATGTCCATTATCCCCCCTATTGTTTGCTCTGGCCATTGAGCCGCTTTCAATTTTTTTAAGGACATCTAACATTTTTACTGGGCTTTCCCGATTAGGTTCTGAATTCAAACTATCTCTTTATGCTGATGATTTACTGTTATATGTTTCAAATCCTACTCTTTCAATTTCATCAATTTTATCTGCTTTTCAGAGATTTGGATCATTTTCTGGTTATAAAGTAAATATTGCTAAAAGTGAATGTTATCCAATTAACGCAGCTGCATTAAAGCTTTTGAACTGTGACATACCATTTAAATTGAGCAGCTCTGGTTTTAAGTATCTGGGTGTTAATGTAACAAGATCATTAAGTTCTCTTTTTGATGCTAATTTTTTGCCTTTAATTTCTAAAATTAAATTGGACCTCCAAAGATGGAATAGTTTGCCTCTCTCACTTATAGGTAGAATCAATGTAATTAAAATGAATGTCTTACCCAGATTCTTATTTTTCTTCAATTCTCTCCCACTATTTCTGCCAAAACATTTCTTTAAAACACTAGATCAAGTTATTTCTGGCTTTATATGGTGTGGAAAATCACCCAGAATCAGCAAAACCACACTGCATAGATGCAAATTCAATGGTGGATTGTCACTTCCTAATTTTCAGCTTTATTATTGGGCGGCCCATATTCACAAGATTTCATATTGGTTTGGATCTTTTGACTTCCCATGGTGCAAGTTGGAGTCATTATCCTGCTCCCAGTCCTCATTAAGTGCTCTTCTTACTTCTCCTACTACATCTAACTTGTCTCGTTTCACTAACAATCCAGTAGTTCGCTCTGTTTTAAAAATTTGGTGTCAGTTTAGGAGGCACTTCAAATTTAATTCAGCATCTACACTTACTCCTTTACTGAAAAATCACTTATTTCAACCAGCACTCACAGATTCAGCATTTTTATTATGGGGTAATAAAGGGCTGATATGTTTTAATGACCTCTATAAAGAAGGTATCTTTTCCACTTTTACGGACCTCTCAGTTGAATTTCATCTCCCTCCTTCTCATCTATTTCGTTATTTTCAAATTAGACATTGTGCTAAGACTCTGTTTTCTGATTTCCCTTCCAAGCCGCAGAACTTGCAATGGGAGATGTTTCTGAGTTGGGATCCTCTTCAAAAGTCATATATCTCTAAAGTTTATAATGAAATTCTTTCTTTAGATTCTTCACCCATTACCAAGATCAAGGCGGCTTGGGAGCTCGAACTGGGTCTAAATTTGGGAGAGGATTGGTGGAATAATGCTCTTAAGAAAATTCATTCAAGTTCAATCTGTGCTCGACTTTCGCTTATACAGTTTAAAGTTCTTTTTAGGGTTCATTTCTCCAAAACTCGCCTGTCGCAATTCTTCCCTTCCGTTTCTGACAAATGTGATAAATGTCATGCACCTTCTTGTAATTTAACTCACATGTTTTATTCCTGTGCATCACTTCATAGTTTTTGGCAGAATTACTTTGATACAATGTCAAAGATTCTCTCTATGGTCATTGAACCCTCACCCCATGTTGCGATATTTGGGCTTCCAGTTAATTATAAACAGTTCACTTCGGATCAATTAAATATTTTATCATTTACTTCCTTATTGGCAAGACGCCGTCTTCTTTTTCATTGGAAATCAACTAAACCACCATCTACTGGGCAGTGGCTAAAAGATACCATGTCTTTCCTAAAATTGGAGATGATTAGATATTCAATTAAAGGCAATTCCGCAAAATTTTATAAAATATGGAGTCCTTTCATGACATTTTTTCACGCTCTTCATTCTCTTCATCTGGATTGATTGAAATATCCCCATCTGGATTGATTGTAATACCCCACATTTTATTTTATTATTATTATTATTTTTTTCTCTTTCTCACTTCTAACTTCTATTTTTTTTTTTAATTAATTATTTAGTTATTTTTTTCTTTAAGTGTGTATTTGTTGTATTTTGTTAAATCATGTAAGAAAAAGAAAAATATTAATAGGAGATATCTTGTTTACTTGGATTTGTGTTGATGTTCTTATTTGATGTTATGAAGAAGTTATGTACTACATGGTATATTATGTTATGGATAACTAATATTGTGTTTGCTTGTATCTATTTTTTCTTCTCCTAATAAAAATATATATATATAAAAAAAAAGGATGCCTCCTGGATGCCTCCCTGGGGAGGTGTTCCGGGCATGTCCCACCGGGAGGAGGCCCAGAGGAAGACCCAGGACACGCTGGAGGGACTATGTTTCTCGGCTGGCCTGGGAACGCCTTGGGATTCCCCCAGAGGAGCTGCTCCATGTGGCTGGGGAGAGGGAAGTCTGGGCCTCCCTACTTAAGCTGCTACCCCCGCGACCCGACCCTGGATAAGTGGACGAAAATGGATGGATGGATGGAACCAGTATTTCACAGAATGCTACTAGAGTCGGAAGAAAATGGCAGGCTTCCAACACATATGAATTCAGCCAACATTAGTCTCCTTTGAGACTTCCGGTTTGGCATGCGAACAGGGTAGACGTGTCAACGAGCTGTGTTATGTCTTAAAGAGCAGAGGAGGCTCGGACCATTTTTACGTATTTCTTTATTGAAGTAAGGGAACCGAGAGAGGACAAAAAGAGCGTGAGCGCTTGCGCATCTCACTGAACTTGGACTGTACCAACTCCAGAAAACCATGGGGCATGTAGGATGTGAAATGACACTCTTTGCTGCTCCTGTGTCAATTTCCATTTCTAAATCAACATTGTCAATTGCAAACGTTGCTTTATATCGTTCCTCATCCTCAGTATTAACAGTCAAAATGGCTAACTCCTCTTCGGGGTCTGCCTCAGCTGTCACATACTTTGTCTCTCTGCTGCTCCTGTTTGGCACAGTTTTTTCATGACTCTTTTGTACTTTAGCCCGACATGCTTTCTTTATGTGTCCAATCTTTCCACAATTATGGCATTTAGTCTCTTTGAAATGACATTCATTTGCATTGTGATTTTTTCCTTTGCATCTGTAGCACATATTTGTTTTTATTGGCCTCACCTTGTGAATGTTTGCCTCACTAGCCCATTCACCTCCAGCGCCTCTCAGCTCTCGAGTGTCTCTGTCCGCAGTCTCCATGTTGAGTGCAATTTCCAAAGCTTTTGCAAAGGTCAGCCGGTCCTCTGAAAGTAACCTCCTCTGGCACGCTTCGTTTTTTATTCCACTTACGAACCGATCCCTCAGTGCAGAATCCAGCGACGCACCAAAATCACAGTTAGCTGCTTGTTGTTTGAGCTCTGCGACATACTGGGCATACAGTATGCGACATACATGCGACATACAGTCTGACTCGCCTTCTGGTTGCATCTATTAAAACGGAAACGTTCAGCAACTAATAAGGGCTTGGGTTCATAGTGTTCTTTCAAAATGTTCACAATTTCGCCAAAAGTCTTGTCTTTTGGTTTTTCAGGCTGTACCAAGTTTCGTAAAAGTCCGTATGCTTGAGCACCCATTACACTTAGCAACACCGCCACGTGCTTTTCTTCGTCAATGTCGTTAGCTTCCAGGTACTGCTCTAGCCGCTCGATATAAGCTGTCCACGGCTCAGCCTCTGGTCTGAAGTCATCTATTTTGCCAACTTGAGCCATTGTACTCACTAGTACTGACACTTGACGTCGTCTCTCCCCAAAAAGAAGAAGGAAAAATATATCCTCGTCGCCAGTTGTTATGTCTTAAAGAGCAGAGGAGGCTCGGACCATTTTTACGTATTTCTTTATTGAAGTAAGGGAACCGAGAGAGGACAAAAAGAGCGTGAGTGCTTGCGCATCTCACTGAACTTGGACTGTACCAACTCCAGAAAACCATGGGGGTAAATACACCACAGGTGACATCCAAACTTTTTAATTAAACACCACCCCACTGACAGCTATTTTCTCCACCGATTGCCGTATAACTTCAGCGTTGGAGACTTTTTTTCTTTATTCTGATGATGGCTAAAAACGCAAAAGGAAGCAAGAAGGAAGATGCAGGTTTAACGCTGGAGGCTATCACTGCGTTGTTTGAGCAGCACCGGGAGGATCTGGCGTCTGAGATCATAGCGTCAGCTAACATGCTCAGCTCCAAGCTGGACCAGGTACGACAAGCCTTGGAGGAACAGGCAGAACGAGTCAGCTCTTTGGAGCTCGCAACAGAAGATCTGAGCCAGCGCGTGTCCACCCTCGAAGAGTCATGCGCTGCTCTCCGTGAGGACAACGCTAAATTAAAAGTTAAAGTCTCGGATCTCGAAGGACGGAGCCGACGACAGAATGTCCGAGTCCTCGGTTTACCTGAAGACACGGAAAGCGGGCGCCCGACTCACTTCTTCTCCACCCTCCTCTGTGAGTTATTTGGGAAAGAGGTCCTCCCGACTCCACCTGAGCTGGACAGAGCGCACCGCTCCCTCGCAGCCAAACGGCCCGCGGGGCATCCTCCGCGCCCGGTGATCATCCGCCTGCACCGGTACCTGACCAAAGAGCTCATCATCCGTGAAGCCAGGAGCAGAGGGAAGCTCGACTACAGAGGCGCATCTCTTCGTATCGTGGAGGACTACAGCCCAGACGTGCTCAGCCGGCGCGCGGAGTATAAGGACGTCATGAGTGAACTTTACAAACGAGGTTTGAAGCCGGCTCTGCTCTTCCCAGCCCGGCTCCGCATAACGCAGCTCAACGGTGCCAAAAAGTTTTTGGGCTCGGTGGAGGAGGCTCAACAATATATCAAGAAACTGCCCAAATCATCGGAGAACCCATGAATGAATAACTTTATTAGTTAAAGTGGATGAGAGGTAACAAACACACACATGTAGGGGCGTGGCAGGGTGCACTTTGGAGACACGCGCAGCTATTTTTCCTTCAGTGCGCATTTGCAGGCTATATTTTTTCAGAACAGACATAATATGTTAATTTATTAATGAAGGATTGATTCTGGCCACCCCCTGTTCCCACAATGGACTTTATGAATGGAAAGGTAGCCCCACCACACAGCAGTTTGATTATGGCTGAATAATATAGCCTAACACCAAGACTGGAGACTCCTTTCACATTAATTTTTGAACTTATTATTATATACAAAAAAAAAAAAATTCTCTACTGTGGTCATGGTTGCTTGTTTTTGTCAGATATTAATACAGTAGGCTATTACTATAAGGGGTTTACATTTATTCCTAGGAGCAGTGGTTAGCTCTGATTCGTCTCTGAGACCAGGAAGATTAAATTTTTAAGAATGTTAGGTTTGAAGAGCTTGCTGCCATTTTTGTTTTATTTTATTATTTTTTCTCTGGCAGCCATTTTTTGTTTTAGTTTTTTAGTTTGTTTGTTTGTTTTTGTTGGGGAGATGGGAGAGGGCTAAGGTCACTGCCAGGAGTCTCACACAGTTGCATAATTTTACTTTTATCTTTTTGTTTCAGTCTCTATTTGTCATACCTATAATAAAGGAGTACACAAGCTTTATTTCTGAAATCACATGAGTCAGCACTTAAACTTCCTAAGTTGGAATGTTAAAGGTTTAAACCATCCAGTGAAGAGAAGAAAGGTTTTCTCCCATATTAAACACCTTAATACAGATGTGGCGTTTCTACAGGAGACTCACATCAGGAGCTCTGATAACGTGCGTCTCCTGGCATGCTGGAGAGGACAACACTTTCATTCTCTCTTTCAAGCCAAAGCACGAGGGGTCTCCATACTGATCAGCCAGAATACTCCATTTGAGGCCCATAATTCAATGAGTACTCTCTCTTATCAGGGTTTAAAGCACGCCACACATCGCACAGTCCGTAGTCCATAATTCGTAGTCCATAATCCGTAGTCCATAATTCAACTGCATTCAAGTCTAAAGATACTGAGGAGTTGAGAAAGTGCAGGAGAGAACTGGATGATGGCATAAAGAAGGCCAAAGCCGCGTATGCACAGAGGATCGAGGGACAGTTCACCTCACATGATCCACGGAGCATGTGGCAGGGCATCAAATGCTTAACAGACTACAAGGGCAAAAGCAAACAATGCCCCAGGGACCCATCCCTGCCTGATGCCCTCAATAAGTTTTATGCACGTTTTGATGATCCAAACAGACCAACTAGCACCAGACTCAACTCATCACCAGACGAGGAGCACCTCAAAGTGACCGCAGCAGAAGTGAGAGGTAGTCTCAGAAGGATCAACCCTCATAAAGCTACGGGTCCAGACAACATCCCAGGGAAAGTTCTGAAGGAATGTGCGGACCAGCTCTGTGAGGTGCTGGCTGACATCTTCACCACCTCACTTTCACTGGAGTCAGTTCCCACCTGCCTGAAGACTGCCACCATCATCCCAGTCCCAAAAAGCTCCACAGTGACTGGTCTGAATGACTATAGACCGGTGGCTCTCACCCCGATAGTCGCTAAATGTTTTGAGAAACTGGTCATGTCCCACATCAAGACAGCCGTCAACATCAGCGAGGACCCTCATCAATATGCATACCGTGAGAACCGATCAACAGAGGACGCCATCTCCTCTGTGGTCCACACTGCTCTCACCCACCTGGATCAGAAGGACTCATACGTGCGTCTGCTCTTTGTGGACTTCACATCTGCCTTCAACACCATGATCCCCCAAACTCTGATAGACAAACTATCTACACTTGGACTAAGCCCCTCTATTTGTAACTGGGTCTTAGACTTCTTAACAAACAGACCACAGTCCGTGAAGATCCACAACTTCTCCTCTTCCACCATCACCCTCAGCACTGGCTCTCCTCAAGGATGTGTGCTGAGCCCTCTTCTGTTCACTCTGCTCACATATGATTGTACAGCCACACTTCCAGGCTGTCATATTGTTAAGTTTGCAGATGATACAGCTGTGGTGGGATGCATCACAGATAATGATGAATCCAGCTACAGACAGGAGGTGGAACATCTGGAGAGCTGGTGCAAAGAGAACAACCTTCACATGAATGTGAAGAAGACGAAGGAGATGATTGTGGACTTCAGAAGGAACAAACACACCCACACCCCACTGTATATAGGTGGATCTGCGGTGGAGGTGGTCTCCAGTTACAAGTACCTGGGTGTACACTTGAATGATAACCTCAGCTGGAGCAATAACACCACCAGCCTGATCAAGAAAGGTCATCAGAGACTCTACTTCCTCAGACGGCTGAGACGAGCCGGTCTGAGAAGCTCAGTCCTCACCTCGTTCTACAGGTGTGCAGTGGAGAGCGTCCTGTGCTCCAGCATCAACGTGTGGCATGGAGGCTGCACAGTTGCAGAGAGGAAAGCTCTACAAAGAGTGGTGAAGGCTGCACAGAAGTCTGTGGGAGTCAGTCTCCCCACCATCACAGACATTTACACCTCCAGATGCAGAAAAAGAGCCACCTGCATCATGAAAGACCTCACTCACCCAGCACACTCACTCTTTGCACCACTCCCCTCGGGACGGAGGTTGAGGAGCATCAAATGTAGAACCACTAGACTGAGGAACAGCTTCTACCCTGAGGCTGTCAGACTCATGAATAAATAAATAATAAGAATAAACACTGCAAAATGTCACATCATGCTGATACTGATCTGTTTCTTGTTGCTGCGTTCATCTGTGACCATCTGCTCATGTTCGTGCTGCTGTTTATAATGATGTTTTTCTACTACATTAGGGCTTAGTGTATTACTAGCTGATGTCTCTCTTAGTTAATCCTAGATGTTATTATTGTTTTTCTCTTGCATTTGTTGTTGGATGTAACTGGGACCCTGTGTACATAATCTCGTTTTCAACACATGTACTACATGCGGTGCAAATGACAATAAATTCTCTCTGACTCTCTGACTCTGATAATGTGGTAGCTGATAAATATGGCAGGTTTGTTATAGTGAGTGGGAAACTTTACAGCACTTTAGTTGCCCTGGTGAATGTTTATGCTCCTAATACAGATGATGATAATTTTTTTGACAACTATTTTCTTCTTTACCCGATCTCAATAAATATCGTCTGGTGCTGGGCGGTGACTTCAACTGCTGGTTGGACCCAGTTTTGGACCGCTCATCTGTTAAAACTAATGTCATAAGCAAATCTGCATCAGTCATTCAAACCTTTTTATCTGACTACGGACTGTGCGATGTGTGGCGTGCTTTAAACCCTGATAAGAGAGAGTACTCATATTTTTCACACGTACACAAAACTTATTCAAGAATTGATTACTTTATCACAGATATTAGATACTTAAATCAGATCCGCTCCTGTGACTACCAGAGCATAGTAATTTCAGATCACGCCCCACTCACTATGTCCCTATCTCTTCCTCACTTTTCCCCAAGAACTGGACAGTGGCGTTTTAACTCAACCTTGCTCTCGGATGAAAACTTTCTAAAGTTTATTCAGGATGAGATACATTTTTTTTTGCTACTAATTCCTCCCAAGAGATTTCTAGCCTCATAGTATGGGATGCTTTTAAGGCCTATATCAGAGGCCAGATTATTGCCTACTCAGCAAAAATAAAAAAACAGTCTACTTACGAACAGAATAACCTAATGCAACAAATCAAAGAGATTGACGTAAAATATGCACACAATCAATGTCCGGAACTTTTGAAAAAGCGTATTGAACTTAAAACGAGGCTTGACCTACTAACAACACATTCAGCTGAACGTTTTCTCTTGCATGACAGATTCAAATTCTATGTACATGGCGACAAACCTGATAAACTATTAGCAACCATGCTTAAGGGCTCTAGGGCAAGGCAAACTATTCCTAAACTTCGAAAACAAGACGGCAATACAATCACAGATCATGAAAAAATTAATGATGCATTCAGAGACTTCTACTCGGAGTTATACAGCTCACAATTACAAACCAATCCTAAAAAGATTGATGATTTCTTAGCTAAACTTCACATCCCTGTCATCTCACCTGAACTCAAAAACAGGTTAGATGAACCCATCTCCCAGTCAGAAGTCTCACTAGCAATAGCTTCAATGCAGTCTGGCAAAACTCCAGGTCCAGATGGTTTTCCCTCTGAATTTTTTAAAAAAATTTCAGTCCTACTATCTGCTCAGCTTAGTTCCACCCTTACTGAATGCTTTGAACAAGGATCCCTCCCTCAGTCATTTTATGAAGCCTGTATCACACTACTTGTAAAAAAAGGAAAAGATCCAATGGAATGCACCTCATACAGACCTATCTCTCTCTTGAATACAGATGTTAAAATTTTAGCTAAGATTCTTGCCCGTAGGCTCGAAACCGTCCTACCATCTGTTATTTCAAAAGACCAAACAGGTTTCATTAAAGACCGACATTCATATTTTAATATACGTAGGTTGCTTAACATAGTTTATTCAAGTCCCACAGTCTCGGATGAGTGTGTTGTTTCTCTTGACGCTGAAAAGGCCTTTGATCGGGTTGAATTTGACTATCTTTTTGCAGCTCTTAGTAAATTTGGTTTTGGAGGAAAATTCATTCATTGGATTAAATTATTGTACCATCAGCCATCTGCTACAGTACGTACTAATTCTCAAACCTCGAAACCATTTAAATTACAAAGAGGCACCCATCAAGGCTGTCCTCTTAGCCCCCTGCTTTTTGATCTAGCCATAGAGCCCCTCGCCATTGCACTACGAACCAGTAAGGAGATATCCGGCATCTGGAGAAATGACATGGAACATAAGGTGTCGCTTTACGCTGATGACCTTTTACTTTTTATTTCCAAGCCATCAACTTCACTGCCTTTTGCCCTCAACTTGTTTACCCAATTCGGCCAGATCTCCGGGTATAAATTGAACCTTACCAAAAGTGAGCTTTTCCCTTTAAGTAATAAAGTAAATATATCAGACTTTACTAATTTGCCGTTCAGAATTGAAAGACAAAAAATTACATATCTGGGTGTCACAGTGACAAAAAAACATAAAAACTTGTTCAAAGAAAATCTGACTCCACTGTTGAACCAAGTGAAAAGATCCCTCACAAAATGGACGCCACTTTCCATGTCCTTGGTAGGACGTATAAACTCAATTAAAATGACTATACTACCCAAATTTTTATATGTTTTTCAGGCACTACCTATTTTTATTCCTAATATATTTTTCAACGAGCTGGATTCAATTTTTTCATCCTACATATGGAGGAATAAACGTCCAAGGCTTAATAAGATGAATCTTCAAAAACCTAAAGAGGAGGGGGGTTTTGGTCTTCCTAACTTTCGGTTTTATTATTGGGCTGCTAACCTCAGATGCTTAGTGCACTGGTATTTTTACCATAACCTGAGTAATTCCCCTGATTGGGTGACTATGGAATTACACAACAACAATAATATATCTCTACCAGCTATGCTTTGTGCTCCACTTTCACTCTCCTCACCCAACTCCATTTTGAATCCTGTAGTGAAACATTCACTAAAAATATGGGGCCAGTTTAGAAAACATTTTAAACTTAAGGATTTTTCCCCTCTAAGCCCCATTGCACTTAACCATTTGTTTAAACCATCTCTTCAGGATGGGGTGTTTCTGGGATGGCACAGGAGCGGTCTTACTCATTTTAAGGACCTTTTCATTGAGAAGAAATTGGCATCATTTGAACAACTTAGCAATAAGTATGGTCTACCACAATCCCATTTTTTCAGATATTTACAAACCAGACATTTTATTCAATCACATTTTTCAGGCTCAGTTTCTCTACCAGAGCCTACACTGTTGGAAACCATCTTACAATTGAACCCGACCCGTAAAGGGCTTATTTCACGGCTTTACAATCAAATGTTGAACATGATGGTACGGTGGCCCTGAGGTGCAAAACACATTAACAAATAAGGCTAAAGACTTTAACAAATAGTTCTGAAACAAATTAACAAATTCTGAAACACTTTAACAAATTCTGAAACACTTTAACATTTTCTGAAACACTTTAACAAATTCTGAAACAAATTAACATTTTCTGAAACACTTTAACAAATTCTGAAACAAATTAACATTTTCTGAAACACTTTAACAAATTCTGAAACACTTTAACAAATTCTGAAACAAATTAACATTTTCTGAAACACTTTAACAAATTCTGAAACAAATTAACATTTTCTGAAACACTTTAACAAATTCTGAAACACTTTAACAAATTCTGAAACAAATTAACATTTTCTGAAACACTTTAACAAATTCTGAAACAAATTAACATTTTCTGAAACACTTTAACAAATTCTGAAACAAATTAACATTTTCTGAAACACTTTAACAATTTCTGAAACACTTTAACAAATTCTGAAACAAATTAACATTTTCTGAAACACTTTAACAAATTCTGAAACAAATTAACATTTTCTGAAACACTTTAACAAATTCTGAAACAAATTAACATTTTCTGAAACACTTTAGCAAACGAGAGAATCACACGGAAAGGGAATGTCCTAACGAGGCTGACCCGGAAGTGATGACCCGGAAGTGATGACCCGGAAGCGGTCATTTCGACCCAAGATGGACGACAGTCGAGTCACGTTTTGCCCGTTCTGTGGGACACCTATAAGTTTATTAAGCTGTTTTGTTTTTTGTGCGGTCGATCCTTGGAGTTTTTAAATGGCACAGAGCAGATGGATGCAGGAGAGGGGACATCTCAACAACCGGACAATGCTAAACAAAGTACCGTAAGTGCAGCGTAATGTTAGCTTTTTTAATTAGCCTGTGAATAAAACATATTAGCGCTATTGGTTACCTCATTTTGATTTTTGAGACCGACCTTTTTTAATTTCAGCAGAACAACCTGGCCCATCATATAAATGTTTCAAAGAGTACCGAAGCTCCAAGTCCAAAGAGCTTCAGGATTTTAACTACGGTCCGAGAGGAAAACATAAAGGAAAAAACGTGCAGGTAAGCTGTACTCACCTGACTCGCTGACTGTGAAACTGTACTAGCACAAATATTAGACCATAGAGAAACACATATGTATGTATCGTGTTTATTTATTGATTTTTTCTACCTCTTATACGTTAAATTGCTCTCATCTTTGTCACAGATAAACATTGGATTGATGGTGCCAAGTGGGACTGATTTAAACCTCTAAGAGGGAAAATGGTCCTGTTATTTGTAGACCCAGAGGTAGGAGCACCCGAGATACTGCAACAAGGTGTCCAGAAAATGAGAAGGTTTAACAAGGACATACAAGAAGGACCGCACATCCTGTTGTATCCAGACTGCTCAGAGGAAGTCACTGTGCCTGGATCAGAAAGACCATTCAAACTGGCTCATTATAAAAGGGAACCAGGAAGGCAATATTCCAGAATTACATTGTTTATTTGCCGTAAAACACATTTTAAATGAGGTGAGTGGATGTAAACATTAAATAAAGTATTTTAACTTGTTTCAATCTACTGAAAGACGCCTCCACAGTATCTATATGATCAGTTGTTTATTTTTACAGAAGTGGATGATACCTCAGATTCCTATCCTGAAATTGTCATCACATCAAGGAGGCTGAGTTCAATCAAGCAGACACAGTGGTATATCGAACATTCACAAAACATACATTTTTTTATTTTTGGGGGTGGATTACTGCACTTGTAATTTACTTTTTGTGTTGTATTTTGTTCAGTATTTTGTGCAGACAGTTTCAATTGAAATAACAGAAGGATTTTTTTTATATATGTTTGAGACAAGAAAGTTCATATATGTTTGAGACTTAATAATACCTTACTAACTAAAGTAACTTAAACAAAATTGACTCTTGTTGTTTATTTTAGTTTGTAACTTATCAAATATGAAACCAAAGCAGTTTGCCAGGGCTAAATGTTTTTAGTTTATTTTAGAGAGAGAGAGAAAAAGATCATCATTCCGCTGCAGACGAGGGAGGGATGGGGGCGACGTGAAGAAGTGCCTGTGCAGATTACTTCTACTAGCATATTTAGCTAGTTTATACCAGCACATTACGGTGAAGCAATGAATAACCCGAAAACAACCTGAAAAGCTCTGAGGTTTAGTATCTACAGTACTAACGTTGGGCACGTTTTATTAAAAGAGGTGGAACACAATCTTATTTATCTTAAATTAGCACAGACAGATACCCTGATGCATGCTCAATAATCCAGGTAGAAATTTAAAAAAAAAAGCTAAGTCTGGTCCTCTGGACATTCAAAAAACAACACAAAGCAACAAAAAAAAAAAAACTGTAGAAACGTTTCGTCTTTCGTCCTGGAGTTGGACTTTTCTTTTTTTACAAATACTTTAC
>JBBPBX010090906.1:0-14029 GCA_038048925.1 Garcialebias charrua
AAAACTGACAGAGAGGCGCCAAAAGTCTCCCTCCTCCATGCCAACCAGAGCAGACCCAAACTGCATCATCTGAGTAGCATTTAGGACAGAACTGTGTTCATGCTTACAATTCTCTGTTTAACCTGTATCTGTGTCTTTTAATAAATCTTTATCATTCTGCAAGAGAAACTGATCATTTGAACACCGTGTGAAAACTCCTTCGAAATAAATGAAAACACAGAGACAAATATATTTTTATTTCATAACAAAACCCTCTTTGGACCTTAATTTCTGAGGTCCATTCCAAAAGAAATAAAATCTCACACCTAATAACGTAGCTAAACGCATATATACACAATATTCAATCAGTTTTCTCAAAATCCTCCAAGTTATAGTTTTTTAACAAAAGCAATTGGCGCATCACTTCAGGATCTCTTTTCTCCAGAGTGGACGTGATAAGTCTAACCGTCAAAGACCTCAAACAAGGCACACAGCAGCACCCGCAAGTTATGAGTATGCCTAAGAAAATAGCCAATGACATCATTATGGATACAAACACCTGTTTCCAAGGACCGAAGATCTTCATCAGGCAATCGTCGAGTGGGTTGTCCAGACCCGAATGGCTCTTCATTTCATCTGAGAGGGTTCTCAGGCCTTCTAGGGCCCTAGTGACTTTTCCATCTGGAGCAGTGTTGTTTGGAATAAATGTACAACAAAGGTCACCAAACATACTACAAACTCCTCCCCGTTCCGCCAAAAGCATATCCAACGCCATCCTGTTCTGAACTGCCATCAGGGAAGTCGGCGCCAGTTGTTCGGCTAGACCTTCTACCGCATCTCTGGTGAGATTGGACAGTCGCATAACATTATAATGCACATAATTTATCTTGTCAACATTTTTATTGGGAGTAACAGGGAACACTGCTGAAAGGATAGGAAAACTCTCAAACCCAGCTGCCACTTGATCAGCCAGTTTGTATTCATTCGACACACCTCGCGGAATGCCTATTGAGTCAATATAAGTACCGTATTCTCCGGCGTATAAGTCGCACCTTTTTGCACCTTTTTGCCAACATTTCTAAGCCCTGCGACTTATAGGCCGGTGCGACTTATACGTCGATTTTTCCAACATTTTGGTCATAATGTGACTTTGGTCAAAAGCTCCAAAAATGGTGCAGTACCAGTTTCGGCCGCTATGGGCGCTAAGAACCCCTTTACAGTACCTACACTGTTGACATCTGCCTGGTCCAAAAATGGTGCAGTGACACAGAAGATGAAGTGACACAGAAGATGAAGACTTCAATGGTTTTTGAATGAATAAATAAAAGCAATAAAATAAATACAGTATCTGTTTCTGTCATCATTTTAAACTGAGACACGTTTTTTACTGTAATGTCAGCTAATAAAAATATATTTTTATGTGTTTATCTTTAAAGATAAATGATGAAAGACACAAAATATAATATAATCTTGTCAAAAGTCCTTCTAAAAAAATTGGCAGCCAGTCCAAAATAATGTTCATTTATTAATGAAGACACATAAAACAAAATACTTTAGTTTTTATGTGATAATCTTGAAGAAGGCTAAGATTGGGCCTTCAGATGACGCTGTTGGAGCAGCAGGAGCTGAGGCCGGGGAGGAGGAGGAGGAGGAGGGGGAAGACTCTGACAGCTTTTTATCTTTAAAGATAAATGATGAAAGACACAAAATATACCAAAATAATGTTCATTTATTAATGAAGACACATAAAACAAAATACTTTAGTTTTAATGTGATAATCTTGAAGAAGGCTAAGATTGGGCCTTCAGATGACGCTGTTGGAGCAGCAGGAGCTGAGGCCGGGGAGGAGGAGGAGGAGGAGGGGGAAGACTCTGACAGCTTTTTATCTTTAAAGATAAATGATGAAAGACACAAAATATACCAAAATAATGTTCATTTATTAATGAAGACACATAAAACAAAATACTTTAGTTTTAATGTGATAATCTTGTCAAAAGTCCTTCTAAAAAAATTGGCAGCCAGTCCAAAATAATGTTATTTTATTAATTAAGACACATAAAACAAAATACTGTAGTTTTAATGTGATAATCTTGTCAAAAGTCCTTCCAAACAATTTGGCAGCTAGTCCAAAATAAATAATAATAAAATATATTTTTATGTGTTTATCTTTAAACTGTTGACATCTGCCAGCATTACCTGTGGGCGGTTCCCATTACCGTATACGGTTATGTGTATTGAGAGCCGCCAAAATCCCCTCACCCATCGCCAAATACGACAGGTTTGAGTAGGAGATCAGAGAGACAACAACAGCCACCATTTTGAGAAAAAGAAAACAACATGCCACCCAAAAGGAAATCATATTCAGCCGACTTCAAGCTGCAAGTTATTAAATTTGCAGCTGAGCACGGCAACAGAGCTGCTGATCGCCAGTTTGGGGTGAGTGAAAAGCTGGTCCGCGACTGGAGGAAGAAGGAGGCCTCGCTCACGGACATGAAGCGCTCGAAGAGGGCTAACCGTGGGTGCAATGCCAGGTGGCCAGCTCTGGAGCAAAGAGTGAAGGCGTGGGTTTTGGAGGAGAGAGCGTTGGGCAGAGGGGTGTCCACTGTGCAGCTCCGTCTGCACGCCATGGCGCTCGCACGGGAGATGGAGATAACAGAGTTTGCTGGTGGCGCCTCATGGTGTTACAGATTTATGCGCCGCCATGACCTTTCCATAAGAGCTCGAACCACCATGTGCCAGAAGCTGCCGGCGGACTTTCAGGAGAAGGTGGACAGTTTCCGCGCGTTTGTGAACAGACAGGTGCAGGAGCACAACATTCCAGCAGACCATATTATAAATATGGATGAAGTTCCATTGACATTTGACCTCCCGATGGGAAAAAGTGTGTCTCAGAAGGGCGAAAAGAGTGTGAGCATATTGACCACGGGCAACGAGAAGTCCCATTTCACCGTGGTGCTGGCGTGCAGCGCGGATGGAGGGAAGCTACCACCCATGGTGATTTTTAAGAGGAAAACGATGCCTAAAGAGGAGTTCCCCCCCAGCGTGGTTGTCACGGTGAATCCAAAAGGCTGGATGGACTCTGAGATGATGACGGTGTGGCTTTCAAAGTGCTACTCAAAGCGGCCCGACGGCTTTTTTAAATCAAAAAAAGCCCTGCTGATCATGGACTCCATGCGCGCGCACATCACGCCGCAATTCAAGGACAAAATAAAAGGCTGCAACTCAATCCCTGCCATCATACCAGGAGGTTTGACCAAAGTGCTCCAACCATTAGATATTTCCGTAAACCGCAGCTTCAAAGCAGCTCTGCGCCGCCTGTGGGAGGAGTGGATGGTCAGCGGTGAACACAGTTTCACAGCCACAGGTCGTATGCGTCACGCCACCTTCCAGCAAGCCATCGGGTGGATAGAAAAGGCTTGGATCTCAGTCACCAAAAAAACCATCCAGGCTGGGTTCAAGAAGGCTAAGATTGGGCCTTCAGCTGAATCAGGTGGAGCAGCAGAAGCTGAGGCCGGGGAGGAGGAGGAGGAGGAGGAAGACTCTGACAGCCCGGGTGAGGAAGATGAAGCAGCGCTAAACCCCATTCATCAGTCGCTGGCAGAACTCTTTGCCAGTGACACAGAAGATGAAGACTTCAATGGTTTTGAATAAATAAATAAAAGCCATAAAATAAATACAGTATTTGTTTCTGTCATCATTTTAAAATGAGACGTTTTTTTACTGTGATGTCAGCTAATAAAAATATATTTCTATGTGTTTATCTTTAAAGATAAATGATGAAAGACACAAAATATACCAAAATAATGTTCATTTATTAATGAAGACACATAAAACAAAATACTTTAGTTTTAATGTGATAATCTTGTCAAAAGTCCTTCTAAAAAAATTGGCAGCCAGTCCAAAATAATGTTCATTTATTAATGAAGACACATAAAACAAAATACTTTAGTTTTAATGTGATAATCTTGTCAAAAGTCCTTCTAAAAAAATTGGCAGCCAGTCCATTTTGGGCAAAACACCAGCACACGTGAGGTGCGACCTATAGGCCGGTGCGACTTATAGGCCGGTGCGACCTATACGTTGATTTTTCCATTTAATTTGGCATATTTGGCTGGTGCGACTTATACTCCGGTGCGACTTATAGGCCGACGAATACGGTAGGTGAACCAACAGTTGGGTCAAAGTTGGCAGATCTTCTCCTGTTACGGGAGAGATCAGTTCCGTTCATGGTCTCCAATCTGGGACCAATCAGAGCCAGAGGAGCCGCCAAACGTACCATGGCGCAAAGTCCAATGGTGTTGTCCAAGATACGAGTGAGTAATCTCCTTTCCCCACAATAGTAGTATAAGCCCGATCTAACAAGAGGGCCAATCACTTTTCTATCCCCTTTTTCTATGCTCGCTGGCCTTGTCTGATTGCACCAGCCTAGGTCAATCATGCCCACATTTATTTTGGCATTTGGACTCGTGAAATTAAAACAGAAGTAATCATTGCATTTTGTAGCATGGAACGGGCCAGCTTTGGTGTGATTCCCGGCTAAGGGAAACACTTCACTTAAGGTTGTGCAATTGATATGCATCTGTGTTCTGGTCAAACCTAGCATGCAGGCAAACCCCCATGTATCCTCTGGGAACAAGGGAGCCGGCTCAGTGTATAACTGCGGGCGTGCTGCGGCGCATGCCACACATTCAGACAGCGAGGCCTGCTTTGCCGCCTCCGATAACCATGACAACCATATATTAGTGTCATGGTATCCGGTAGACATTGCGATTACCTCAACCGGAGTCAGTTTTGTGTAATCGGTGGTAATTATGTCTGAAGTTTGGTGCGGGATCACAGGGGGGAAAGAAGAATTACCTAGAGAGCTGATATTGTTTACCATCTCAATTCGTAATAATCCATATTTTGGTGGATAGGAGTTCACTATCACTCTCAAAACATGAAAATTGAAAGGATGTTCGTCCATTTCAAAAGTGGACACCGCTTTAATAGACAGGGAAACCGGATTCTGGGTGAGGGAAAAATCCCTCTGGAGAGTGAACTTGCTAGTCCAAAACTGGCGAAGTCCTGGCAGATCCGACTTAGGCTGGGAAAATATCCAGGACCCTTGTTTTAAAACCACCTTATCCCCGCTACATTGGACATTTTGGCCAGCACATAGTACAATTTTCTCCCAAATGCAGCTCTGTGGGCATTGTAGAGCCGTAGGTGAACACTGACACATGTATATATCTGCATGCCTGAATGAAATATTCTGGCCTGCACAATCAATTACATTGCATAAATCGAACGTGAAAGTAGTAGTCTGGTTTGCGATATACTCTAGTTTGAGGCTTTTTTGTCCTAGGTACGCGCCATACTCTCTCTTATGTCTATGAACTTCGCAATCATTCTTACCAGGGATTACGCAAAAATGTTCTAGGAGAAAAATCAAAGATACTACACTCCCTGCACTCATTCCCACTGCCAGGGTGACCCTTTTATCTGGTCACCACATTTTAAATCAGTTCATTAATATGCAAATTGTAGAATATAAAGAAATATATGCAAACAATGAAC
The DNA here is from genome assembly GCA_038048925.1 of Garcialebias charrua. Taxonomy (NCBI): domain Eukaryota; kingdom Metazoa; phylum Chordata; class Actinopteri; order Cyprinodontiformes; family Rivulidae; genus Garcialebias; species Garcialebias charrua. Next base: position 5,539 of record JBBPBX010090906.1, read on the forward strand.
GATAATAATAATAATAGTAAGCACTTTAGGATATTGCAGAATTATGAACCTTAAGTTTCCTAGTTTCCTCCACCAGCAGAAAGGCAGTTGTCTCCCTTGAACACACAGAAATAGAGAGAGAACACAAGATTTATATCATCATCACAGAAACATTAATATACTTTTGAATGTGCCACACGTACTCAGGGGCATTCCCCTGGAACAGTTACTCAGGGCAGACCCCCGGAACAGTTGCTCGGGAATGTCCTCCTATGTCCCCGAGTTTTCTTCGTGTAATGTGAAACTCTAATATGTAATGTTTTTATCTTTTTAGGTGTCTGTGCTATGTGTGGATATTCCTAGCACCGAGTGGCCCCATAAAACAGAGTCCTTCTGGGCCCGCACGCAACTTTACTCGGCTACTTTGGTCTACAAAGGCACAAGAGTTCGAATGCGACCTCTTTCTTGTCGTCCCACTCGATCCACTAGCTCCTTCCTAGTTCACGGGCTGGAGCACACTGACTCCAATGGTACTAGATCTCCCCCTTTCCTCTCAGCCTGACCGCATGTGAGGTTCTCTCGGTCACCTGGAAAGGACCTATCCAGCGAGGCTCCACCCACTTTCTCTTAACGACCCTCAGTAGCACCCACTCGGCTGTGGGTAGGTCAGGGTCCCCTGGTGGACCCTTTTTCTCGTGTACCTGCTGAGTAAAGTTGGTTACCAAAGCTTTTAACTCATCAAAGTATACCAGGGTTTTTGATGGAGCCAAGATGGTCTAGTGGCAGGGTTTTTGACTACGGACCCGAAGGTCGCAGGTTCGCGCCCCGGCCACTACCCAACTTGGGGTGTCTATGAGTGCACACCTATTTCTCCAGCTCCCCGGGCGCTTTCGGGCTGCTCACTGCACCACCTGGTAGGTGGTTGGGTTAAATGCAGAGACGAATTTCGTCTGTGTATGGGAAACATACGCAGATGACAGGAATAGACATTATTATTATTATTATTATTATTATTATGGTCCATCAAGCTGCTACCACAAACAACACCACATGTCTCCAGGAGTACTCAGACACTGTATGTTCATACATCACCAAGTGCATTGATGATGTAACCAACCTTAAAACCATCACTGTTCGGGCTAACCAGAAGCCATGGCTGACAGCTGAGGTCCACAGACTCCTGAAAGCCAGGAATGCTGCCTTCAAAGCGGGAGATCAGGTGGGCCTGAGGGCAGCCAGAAACAACCTGGACTGGGGCATCAGAAAGGCAAAGAGGCAGTATTCCGGGAAAATAGCTCACCGTTTCAAGGACAGCAGGGATACACGCAGTCTGTGGCAGGGAATACAGACCATCACAAACTACAAACCATCCCCCCAGACCTGTGACAGCTCAGCCTCTGCGCTGAATGAACTGAATGAGTTCTTTGCTCGGTTCGAGGCAAGTAACAGCACACCAGCACATAAACTCCCCCCCTCTCCTGATGGCCAGGTGCTGACGCTGTCCTCAGACAGCGTAAGGCGATCATTCATCAAGATTAACGCCCGGAAGGCCTCTGGTCCTGACAACATACCTGGTCGTGTGCTGAAGGACTGTGCAGGGGAACTCGCAGCGGTCTTCACGGACATCTTTAACATCTCACTGAGCCAGGCCATCGTCCCCACCTGTTTCAAAGCCACCACCATCATCCCTGTCCCAAAGAAGGCAACGCCCGCATGCCTCAATGACTATCGCCCAGTAGCACTCACCCCCATCCTGATGAAGTGCTTTGAACGGCTAGTCATGAAAAGCATCACATCTGTCCTCCCTGCCTCCCTGGATCCCTTCCAATTTGCATACCGACCTAATCGCTCAACCGACGATGCCATCTCCTCTGCCCTTCACACAGCTCTCACACATCTGGACACGAAGGACTCCTATGTTAGAATGCTGTTCATCGACTTCAGCTCGGCATTCAACACCATCATCCCCCAACAGCTCATCCTTAAACTGGACAGTCTGGGGCTGAACACCTCAATGTGTAACTGGCTGCTAGACTTCCTGACCGGGAGACCACAGACAGTGCGGGTCGGGAGTAACACATCTAGCACCATCACATTGAACACAGGGACCCCACCAGGGGCGTAACTTTAGGTCTAACATTGGGGGGGTTGTGATTAACAATAAACACGAAAAAATTGTACACTATACGCTTCGGTGTTTAATAAGAAATGTAAGAATTATCACTAGAAAACATTACTGTCATCCATCAAGTACATTATTTTATCAACTAAAATTATTGAAGTTCCATGATTTGGTAGACTATAATATTTTATCAGTTATGTATAGAGCTCAAAATAATGCATTACCTTTAAATATCCAAATGCACTTTGTTAAAAGACAAAGTTGTTATAATCTTAAGGGAACAGAGTTGTTTGTAAAACCACAATTCAGAACCAGTTTGAAGGGACGTTCTACCTCAATCCAGGGAATTAGATTATGGAATGGCTTGGAGAATGTAGTTAAAAATGCCAAGTCAATGTTTACATTTAAAAAAATGATCAAAACAAATGTGTTAAAAAAATATATGTGAAATAACGTAATGTGTATTGTATTAGTTAGAAAATTAGAAAGAGTTAGTCATTTTGTACTGTTGGTTGAAGAATATTATTGTTTAACCTGATTGTTGGAAAAAGTTGGTTGAAGATTATTATTGTTTACATGGTTTGACTACTGTTGTTTAATCTGATTGTTGGAGATAAGGGGCAGATATAATAAGATTTATTCTTCTTTCTGCTACCTTTCATTTTTTTACATTTTGTACACTATCATTATGAGATTGTCTTGTATTGTTTCTTTTGTAAAAAAATGAACAAATTTAATAAAATTAATAAACATTAATAAACATTAAACATTAATACGCGTCATCTCCACGCGACGCGTCAGCTTTGTCCTGATCAAGATGGCGGCGACAGGACCCAGCTAGTACGAAGAACTTCACAAAGAAACACGGTAAAAACAATTATTTCTTTGCGAGAAAAAATATATTACTAAGCTGACTTTATAGAAGACGTGTTCTTGAGTTTAACGAAATGTTCAAATCAGCTGGATTTAAAAAAAAAAAGTTTGCTGACTTTTATGCAGGCGCCAGGCGGGTCAAACCGGACGCTTTCTTTCTTTAAATTTAGCTAAATAAACGCTTAAAAATATACAGTATTTCTTCGCTGACTTATGGGTGATAGTAGACGTACTCCTGAGTTTAACGAAATGTTCAAATCAGCTGGATTTAAAAAAAAAAAGTTCGCTGATTTTTATGCAGGCGCCAGGCGGGTCAAACCGGAGCTTTCTTTCTTTAAATTTAGTTAAATAAACGCTTAAAAAATATATTTCTTACCTCACTACAGCAGACGGGCTCCTGAGCTGAACCAAATGTGAAATCAGCTGGATTTAAAAATCCGCGGTGTGGTTTATGAGTGGTATCTTGCAAACAAAAACAGCTACCTGTTCATCCATAGCAGGGAGCGGGCAGCCAGAGTAATCAGTCCGACCAAAGGAGGCCTTTTTCGGACACATGCATGTAGAAACTTCTGGGCAACTTCATGAGCAGCTCCGTGACTCACGTGACTTCCTGTAGCCGGTGGGATGGGTGATACCAAATTATTTGCAGGGGAGGGGGTCAGTCCTCAGGGAGTTTGCTTAAAAACATGCAGCAATTTTACTAAAAAATTTGAATGAATAAAGAAAATCAATTATTGATGTAAGATATGTATAATGACAAAATGATGTCATTTTATTGGGGGGGTTGAAATGACAGGATCAAATTATTGGGGGGGTCAAAAAAAAACCAACCCCCGTGTAAATTACGCCTATGGACCCCATAAGGATGTGTGCTGAGCCCCCTTCTATTCACCCTGCTAACACACGACTGCACACCATCGTACAGCTCCAACCACTTCATCAAGTTTGCGGACGACACAACAGTGGTGGGTCTCATCAGCAACAACGATGAGACGGACTACAGGAACGAGGTGAGCCGCCTGGCCTTGTGGTGCGGACACAACAATCTCACTCTCAACGTGGAGAAGACAAAGGAGATTGTTGTGGACTTCAGGAAGAGGGATGCCCAACATGCCCCTCTGACCATCAACAGCACCGCAGTGGAGAGAGTAGACAGCACCAAGTTCCTGGGAGTGCATGTCTCAGAGGACCTGTCCTGGAGCAGGAACACTGCATCACTGGCAAAGAAGGCTCACCAGCGTCTCTACTTTCTCCGCAAGCTGAAAAGGGCTGGAGCTTCAACCCCCATCATGAGCACCTTCTACAGAGGTGCCATAGAAAGTGTCCTGACCAGCTGCATCACTGTGTGGTTTGGTGCATGTACTGCATCCTGCCGCAAGAGCCTCCAGCGCATTGTGAGAGCAGCTGAGAAGATCGTGGGCACCTCCTTTCCCTCACTGCAGGACTTACACAGCAAACGCCTCACTCGGAAAGCCCACTGCATGGCAGGTGATCCCACACACCCACTACACAGCTGCTTCAGACTGCTGCCATCAGGGAGGAGACTGAGGAGTCTCCAGGCTCGAACCAGCAGACTGAGAGACAGCTCTGTTCATCAGGCAGTCAGGATGCTAAACACTCTGCCTGCTCTGCCCCCCCTCCCATTTGAACTGCCTTAACACTAAAACTTTCTCACACATTACCACACAACACAAAGATTTTAACACTGGACTCTGTGTCATCAAACGGGTTATTCACTAAACTCTCGGTCATGTGCTCATACAGTTTGCACTACTTCTCATACTTGCACTAATGTTTGTATTACATCACTGCCTATAGTCATAATACTGTTTACATTCTCTGTTTACATTTATTAATACTGTTTACTTTTATTACTACTGCTTACATTTAATTACTACTGTTTACATTTACACTACTCTAATATCTACACCACTGCTGATACATATACAGTGTGCTCTGAACGGTCTTATTTAGGGATGCCCAATGTGCCTTACTGCATATGCCACTTTTTGCCTCTATAACAACATCAACTACTACCTCATACATATACTGTGTACATTAACTCATACGCTGCTTTGCCACTTTGCAAATGTCAATGCTAGAAACCTTTAGTTTATTTTAGTTATACTTTTTATACTCTTTTTTTATACTAGTATGCAAAAACTCAGGACAGTATTATGTTCATTAAATGTTTAATGTTTTAGTTTTAGAGTTGGTGTAAATTTTCATACTCTTATACCACTATGCAAAAAACTCAGGACAGTGTTAGTTTTACTATTTTATGCTTATGTCTATTATTATATGTTTCAGTGTTTCAATGTTTAGATGTTTACTGTTGCACCGAGGGACTGAGAGAAACGCAATTTCGGTCCTGTGTATGTCCTGTACAGTACATATTGCAGATCTGACAATAAAGTTGACTTTGACTTTGATCTTTCGGTCCCCCTCGTTGGGCAGAGAACAAGCATTCGGTCCAGGGAAAGGTCGACCTGTAGTTAGCTCATAGGGAGAGAAACCAGTACCATTATTAACAGAAGTTCTTACAATCATTAATGCAATTGGCAGAGCGTCAACCCAGTTTAATTTGGTCTGTGCACAGATTTTGCTCAATTTTTGTTTTATGTTCTGATTCATCCTTTCGACCTTGCCTTGTGACTGGGGATGGTACACGGTCCCGAAGGCGTGCTTTAGTCCTAACATTTTTTCCACAGCCTGCAGGTCTGCGTTTTTAAAATGTGTACCATTATCAGATCTGATCTTTTCGGGAAACCCATGTCTAGGAATGTAATGGTTTATCAGGAACTTTATAACTGTTTTACTGTCTTCTTTTCTTGCAGGTATGGCTTCAGGCCATCCTGTGAGGGCGTCGACACACATCAACACATATCTGTATCCCTTAATGGTTTCAATCATGTCTGTGTAATCTATGATCACTTCCTGTCCTGGTCTGAACAGGAAGGGAAATATCCCTTGTTCTATAGCAGGTCGAATGTTGTATTGTAAGCAAACTTTACAGGTTCCTATGTGTTCAGTTATCATTTCTTTCATATGTGGATGCCACCATTGCTGAAGATTCCTGGCCATCTGTCCGCTGCCCACATGAGCCAGATTGTGTGCTTCCTGGAAAACTAATGGTTTCAGAGTCATGGGCAGGATCCACTTTTCATTGGGTCCTGTCCACAACCCGCTTTGTTCATTCTTTTTTCCTCCCTTGTTTTTCCAAACAGATTTCTCTTCAGGAGACGCCTCATTCTGTGCTTTTGAGATTTCTACTTTACTCCAATGATTTTTAGACTGACACTCTTCTTCCACTGTCACCATCTGAACTCTTGCTAAATAGCCAGCTGCTACTTTAGCTGCTCTGTCTGCCTGCCTATTACCTTCAGCAGTATCTGACTGTGTTATATCATGACCCTTGCACTTTACTACCGCCACTTTCTTTGGTAGCATCAGACTGTCCGCTAACTCTTTTATGAGTTCTTCATGTTTTATGGGTTTATTTCCTGCTGTCAAAAACCCTGCTCTTTTCCATTGGGGTAATTGTACATGAACAACCCCGTAAGCGTATGCTGAGTCTGTGTATACTGTGATTTCTTTTCCTGTGCCTAATTTTAGTGCCGCAACTACTGCTTGGATTTCGGCTTTTTGAGCTGACTGTTTTCCCGTCAACTGTCCAGATTCTACCACCTCGAATGCATCTCCGTTTTGTTTAACCACTGCAAACCCTGACTTCAAAGATCCATCCTCCATTCTAAAACAGCACCCATCTGTGTAGAGTATTTCTGATTGTGGTATATATTCTGTTTCTAGGTCGGACCTGATTTTTTCTTCCATATAGACCTTTTGAACACAGTCGTGCGTGTGTGTTGTGTTCATTCAGTCAGCCATGTTTACACCTTCATGTGAAAATGATAAATTTGGTGCTGCCAAAATGTTACTCATGCGTCTTTGTTTCAATGAAGTCATTGTGAAGAGTTCGGAGTTCACATAGGCCACGACATTATGTGATGTTAAAATGTGCAGTGGATGGCCCATCACTATATGTGCTGTTTTAGCGACAATTTTACTCAATCCTGCTGCCATTTGTGTACATGGTGGATGACGTTTTTCAGTACTATCCAGAAGAATGCTGGTGTACATCAGTATCTGTCTATTCCCCCCCTTTTTCTGAAACAAAATGCCATTAATGGTGTTTTTTGCTTCAGAAACATCAAGGTCAAAAGGTGAGGTGTAATCAGGTAAGGCTAAACCAGTAGCCCGAGTCAAAAGTTGTTTGAGAGTTATGAAAGACTGTTCTGCTTCAAGACTCCAAATGAGCTTGGACTTTAATTTTCTCATACCCTGTTCCTTAACCATGTTTCGAAGGGAAGTAGTGAGTTCACTGTAGTCAGGTATGTAATGTCTACTATACCCCGTCAACCCCAGAAAAGACAACATTTCCTGTACCGTGCTAGGCTTTGGGTGATTCATAATGGAAACTCTATGCTCAGTAGAAAGCGTTGTTCCTCGAGCTGAGACTAACCGTCCCAAGAAGGATACCTGGGTGCGGACGGCTTGAAGTTTTGTTTTGCTCACTTTGAAACCCGCATCATGAAGAAGAAGAAGAATGTCATGGGTGGCTTTGAGACAGTCTTCAGGTGATTCTGATGCTATCAATAAATCATCAACATATTGAAGCAAAGTGGTGCCTTCAGGAAGAGGAAGTTGAACCAACAGGTCTTTTAGTACCTGATTGAATATTCCAGGGGACAATGCAAGCCCCTGAGGGAGACGCGTGTATCGGTACTGTTGGCCATTAAAAGTGAAAGAGAAAATGTCTCGTACATCATTTGACAAAGGGAGACAAAAGAAGGCATTGGCCAAGTCAATGCAAGTGAACCATTTCTGTTTTGGATTCAAGTTTGTTAACGCCACGTATGGATTTGGAACAGGGCAGGTAGGAGTCTTAAGGATTGCATTAATTGACCTAAGGTCATGCACCATTCTGTACTTTCCTGTACCTGCTTTCTCGACTGGCAAAATGGGAGTATTCCACTGTGAATTAGACGGTTCTAATACTCCTGCATTTAGCAACCCCCAAACCGTATTGCTCAGCCCCTCTGCGGCTTCTGGCTTATGTGAGTATTGATACAACCATATTGGCTCAGTGGAGAGAAGTTCAAAAGTGATGGGATCACAGTTTACTAATCCCACATCCTCTGGACCTTGAGACCAAAGGGATTGTGGGAGCGTATCAAGCATGGCAGGGACCTCTGTGTGATCAGTCTTTTCCCTGCCATGTTCTCTTGAAATAAGTTCATGATCTAATTTTCCCAAATCCTGAGCTGAAACATCAATAATATAGCAATCTGTTGATGGTGAAAAAGCAACTGATGGAAGCTGTGTGGGACACCAATCAAGTGCGTCCATGACTGTTTTTACCATTGGTCCTAAATCCTTAGCCTGGTGTGAAGGCGAAAGAGCAAGTGAAACATGTGGTGCTGCTTCAGATGACATCCTATACCATTCAAGTTGAGA
>JBBPBX010090907.1:0-14029 GCA_038048925.1 Garcialebias charrua
ACATGATCCACGGAGCATGTGGCAGGGCATCAAATGCTTAACAGACTACAAGGGCAAAAGCAAACAATGCCCCAGGGACCCATCCCTGCCTGATGCCCTCAATAAGTTTTATGCACGTTTTGATGATCCAAACAGACCAACTAGCACCAGACTCAACTCATCACCAGACGAGGAGCACCTCAAAGTGACCGCAGCAGAAGTGAGAGGTAGTCTCAGAAGGATCAACCCTCATAAAGCTACGGGTCCAGACAACATCCCAGGGAAAGTTCTGAAGGAATGTGCGGACCAGCTCTGTGAGGTGCTGGCTGACATCTTCACCACCTCACTTTCACTGGAGTCAGTTCCCACCTGCCTGAAGACTGCCACCATCATCCCAGTCCCAAAAAGCTCCACAGTGACTGGTCTGAATGACTATAGACCGGTGGCTCTCACCCCGATAGTCGCTAAATGTTTTGAGAAACTGGTCATGTCCCACATCAAGACAGCCGTCAACATCAGCGAGGACCCTCATCAATATGCATACCGTGAGAACCGATCAACAGAGGACGCCATCTCCTCTGTGGTCCACACTGCTCTCACCCACCTGGATCAGAAGGACTCATACGTGCGTCTGCTCTTTGTGGACTTCACATCTGCCTTCAACACCATGATCCCCCAAACTCTGATAGACAAACTATCCACACTTGGACTAAGCCCCTCTATTTGTAACTGGGTCTTAGACTTCTTAACAAACAGACCACAGTCCGTGAAGATCCACAACTTCTCCTCTTCCACCATCACCCTCAGCACTGGCTCTCCTCAAGGATGTGTGCTGAGCCCTCTTCTGTTCACTCTGCTCACATATGATTGTACAGCCACACATCCAGGCTGTCATATTGTTAAGTTTGCAGATGATACAGCTGTGGTGGGATGCATCACAGATAATGATGAATCCAGCTACAGACAGGAGGTGGAACATCTGGAGAGCTGGTGCAAAGAGAACAACCTTCACATGAATGTGAAGAAGACGAAGGAGATGATTGTGGACTTCAGAAGGAACAAACACACCCACACCCCACTGTATATAGGTGGATCTGCGGTGGAGGTGGTCTCCAGTTACAAGTACCTGGGTGTACACTTGAATGATAACCTCAGCTGGAGCAATAACACCACCAGCCTGATCAAGAAAGGACATCAAAGACTCTACTTCCTCAGACGGCTGAGACGAGCTGGTCTGAGAAGCTCAGTCCTCACCTCGTTCTACAGGTGTGCAGTGGAGAGCGTCCTGTGCTCCAGCATCAACGTGTGGCATGGAGGCTGCACAGTTGCAGAGAGGAAAGCTCTACAAAGAGTGGTGAAGGCTGCACAGAAGTCTGTGGGAGTCAGTCTCCCCACCATCACAGACATCTACACCTCCAGATGCAGAAAAAGAGCCACCTGCATCATGAAAGACCTCACTCACCCAGCACACTCACTCTTTGCACCACTCCCCTCGGGACGGAGGTTGAGGAGCATCAAATGTAGAACCACTAGACTGAGGAACAGCTTCTACCCTGAGGCTGTCAGACTCATGAATAAATAAATAATAAGAATAAACACTGCAAAATGTCACATCATGCTGATACTGATCTGTTTCTTGTTGCTGCGTTCATCTGTGACTATCTGCGTTCATCTGTGACCATCTGCTCATGTTCGTGCTGCTGTTTATAATGATGTTTTTCTACTACATTAGGGCTTAGTGTATTACTAGCTGATGTCTCTCTTAGTTAATCCTAGATGTTATTATTGTTTTTCTCTTGCATTTGTTGTTGGATGTAACTGGGACCCTGTGTACATAATCTCGTTTTCAACACATGTACTACATGCGGTGCAAATGACAATAAATTCTCTCTGACTCTGACTCTCTGACTCTGTCTTCTGGTTTCAGTCTCGTCTTCTGTTTTAAGTCCCATCTTCTGGTTTCAGTCTCGTCTTCTGGTTTCAGTCTCGTCTTCTGGTTTCAGTCTCGTCTTCTGGTTTCAGTCTCTTCTTCTGGTTTCAGTCTCTTCTTCTGGTTTCAGTTCCGTCTTCTGGTTTCAGTCTCGTCTTCTGTTTTCAGTCTCGTCTTCTGGTTTAAGTCCCGTCTTCTGATTTCAGTCTCGTCTTCTGGTTTAAGTCTCGTCTTCTGGTTTCAGTCTCTTCTTATGGTTTCAGTCCCGACTTCTGATTTCAGTCTCGTCTTCTGATTTCAGTCTCTTCTTCTGATTTCAGTCTCGTCTTCTGGTTTCAGTCTCTTCTTCTGGTGTCAGTCCCGTCTTCTGATTTCAGTCTCGTTTTCTGGTTTAAGTCTCGTCTTCTGGTTTTGGTCTTGTCTTCTGGTTTTGGTCTCGTCTTCTGGTTTCAGTCTTCTGGTTTCAGTCTCTTCTTCTGGTTTCAGTCTCTTCTTCTGGTTTCAGTCTCTTCTTCTGGTTTCAATCTCTTCTTCTGGTTTCAGTCTCGTTTTCTGATTTCGGTCTCATCTTCTGGTTTAAGTCTCTTCTTCTGATTTCAGTCGCGTCTTCTGGTTTAAGTCTCGTCTTCTGGTTTCAGTCTCGTCTTCTGATTTCAGTCTTGTCTTCTGATTTCAGTCTCGTCTTCTGGTTTAAGTCTCGTCTTCTGGTTTCGGTCTTGTTTTCTGGTTTCAGTCTCGTCTTCTGGTTTCAGTCTCTTCTTCTGGTTTCAGTCTCGTCTTCTGGTTTCAGTCTCTTCTTCTGGTTTCAGTCCCGTCTTCTGATTTCAGTCTCTTCTTCTGGTTTCAGTCTCGTCTTCTGGTTTCAGTCCCGTCTTCTGGTTTCAGTCTCTTCTTCTGGTTTCAGTCTCTTCTTCTGGTTTCAGACTCGTCTTCTGGTTTCAGTCTCGTCTTCTGGATTCAGTCTCTTCTTCTGGTTTCAGTCTCTTCTTCTGGTTTCAGACTCGTCTTCTGGTTTCAGTCTCGTCTTCTGGTTTAAGTCTCTTCTTCTGGTTTCAGTCTCTTCTTCTGGTTTCAGTCTCTTCTTCTGGTTTCAGTCTCGTCTTCTGGTTTCAGTCTCGTCTTCTGGTTTCAGTCTCGTCTTCTGATTTCAGTCTCGTCATCTGATTTCAGTCTCGTCTTCTGGTTTAAGTCTCGTCTTCTGGTTTCAGTCTTCTGGTTTCAGTCTCGTCTTCTGGTTTCAGTCTCGTCTTCTGGTTTCAGTCCCGTCTTCTGATTTCAGTCTCTTCTTCTGGTTTCAGTCTCGTCTTCTGGTTTTAGTCCCGTCTTCTGGTTTCAGTCTCTTCTTCTGGTTTCAGTCTCTTCTTCTGGTTTCAGACTCGTCTTCTGGTTTCAGTCTCGTCGTCTGGTTTCAGTCTCGTCTTCTGGTTTCAGTCTTCTGGTTTCAGTCTCGTCTTCTGGTTTCAGTCTCTTCTTCTGGTTTCAGTCTCTTCTTCTGGTTTCAGTCTCGTGTTCTGGTTTCAGTCTCGTCGTCTGGTTTCAGTCTCGTCGTCTGGTTTCAGTCTCGACTTCTGGTTTCAGTCTTCTGATTTCAGTCTCGTCTTTTGGTTTCAGTCTCTTCTTCTGGTTTCAGTCTTGTCTTCTGATTTCAGTCTCTTCTTCTGGTTTCAGTCTCGTCTTCTGATTTCAGTCTCTTCTTCTGGTTTCAGTCTCTTCTTCTGGTTTCAGTCTCGTCTTCTGGTTTCAGTCTCGTCTTCTGGTTTCAGTCTCTTCTTCTGGTTTCAGTCTCGTCTTCTGATTTCAGTCTCGTCTTCTGGTTTCAGTCTCGTCTTCTGGTTTCAGTCTCGTCTTCTGGTTTCAGTCTCGTCTTCTGGTTTCAGTCTCGTCTTCTGGTTTCAGTCTCGTCTTCTGATTTCAGTCTCGACTTCTGGTTTCAGTCTTCTGGTTTCAGTCTCGTCTTCTGGTTTCAGTCTCAGCTTCTGGTTTCAGTCTCGTCTTCTGGTTTCAGTCTCGTCTTCTGGTTTCAGTCTCGTCTTCTGGTTTCAGTCTCGTCTTCTGGTTTCAGTCTCGTCTTCTGGTTTCAGTCTCGTCTTCTGGTTTCAGTCTCATCTTCTGGTTTCAGTCTCGTCTTCTGGTTTCAGTCTCGTCTTCTGGTTTCGGTCTCGTCTTCTGATTTCGGTCTTGTCTTCTGGTTTAAGTCTCGTCTTCTGGTTTCGGTCTCGTCTTCTGGTTTCAGTCTTCTGATTTCAGTCTCGTCTTTTGGTTTCAGTCTCTTCTTCTGGTTTCAGTCCCATCTCCAGTGAAGTTTGTGAAAGTTTCCTTCACTTCTTCACTGATAAAATTGTGTCAACCAGAGCAGGTATTTCTCAGCCTTCATATGACCCCTCCATTCCTCTACATTGCTCATCTGTCTTTGATCAGTTTGAGCCTGTGTCCTTCTCTTTTCTAGAGGACATAGTTGGTCATATGAGGCCCTCTGGTTCCCCCGCAGACTCCATCCCACCTCGTTTGTTTAAGGAGGTATTTTATACAATAGGACCAAGTGTACTCCAGATTATTAACTCCAGTCTTTCCTCTGGTACGGTACCTGAAGTTTTTAAACATGCATTTGTACGCCCTCTACTTAAAAAAACAGGCCTTGACCCCTCTCTCTGCTCCAACTTCAGGCCCATCTCTAATCTCCCTTTTATTTCTAAGTTATTAGAGAAGGTTGTTTACAACCAGCTGGTACCATTTTTAGAGGACAATGGTATCACTGAGCCATTTCAGTCTGGGTTTAAAGCCCGCCACAGTACAGAGAGTGCACTCTTAAGGGTTTCGAATGATATTTTTCTTTTAACAGACTCTGGCAAGTGTGTCGTTTTATTGCTTTTAGATTTGTCTGCTGCATTTGACACTGTTGACCACAGGGTTTTAATCTCTCGTCTTGAGCACTGTGTGGGCATCAGGGGTGCCGCCCTCAATTGGTTTAGGTCCTATTTAACCAATAGGAGTTTTTGTGTAAAAATGGACAATTTCATATCTTCCACTGCTCCTCTTCCACATGGCGTACCCCAGGGCTCCATCCTTGGCCCTCTTTTATTTGCTCTTTATTTACTCCCACTTGGCTCAATTTTTAGGAAACATGGCATTTCTTTTCATTTCTATGCTGATGATTGCCAGATCTACCTTCCCCTGGCACAAAACAATACACTCCAGCAACTCACACCCTGCCTTAATGATGTTAAGGCATGGTTTTCTCTAAACTTCCTTAGTCTCAACGAGAACAAGACTGAAATCTTGATTTTTAGACCGAGTTGCTGTCCTTCTTCCAGCATAGACCTTGGCTCACTGTCATGTTATCTCAAGGACTCTGTCACCAATCTGGGGGTGAAGTTTGAGTCTGATTTTAAATTTGATAAACTGATCAGCAGTGTTGTTCAGAAAAGTTTTTATCAGCTTCGCCAAATAGCAAAAGTAAAACCAATCTTATCAAGACCTGACTTGGAGAAATTAATCCACGCTTTTATTACATCTCGTCTTGATTACTGTAATGCACTGTATGTAGGCATCAGCCAGACCTCTCTCGCCCGTCTGCAGCTCGTGCAGAACTCTGCTGCTCGCCTCTTAACCCAGACCCGTAGGCGTGAGCATATCACTCCCATCCTGGCGTCCCTTCACTGGCTCCCTGTGCACTACAGAATTCATTTTAAACTTTTGCTATTTGTTTTTAAATGCCTGAACAACCTTGCCCCACCATATCTGTCTGAGCTGCTTCAGCCCTACTGCCCTCCCCGATCTCTAAGATCAGCTGATCAGTTGCTGCTGACAGTGCCCAAAACTAGGCTGAAGTTCAGAGGTGACAGAGCGTTTTCTGTCGCTGCTCCCAGGTTGTGGAACAATTTGCCACTGAGTGTCAGACAGGCCTCCTCTCTTCCTGTTTTTAAATCCCTTTTAAAAACACACTTTTATACCTTGGCTTTTAACACGTGATCTTGTTCTTTTATGGCATTTTAACCCACCTGCAGTGAGACTGGTATATGTATTTTTATTTTTGTATGCTGCTTTTGTTTTGTTTTTGTTTTTTTATCGTTTTAGTTAGCTATCTTTTGTTTTACTGTACAGCACTTTGGCTAACCCTGCGTTTTTAAAATGTGCTATATAAATAAAGCTGATTGATTGATTGATTGATTCTGGTTTCAGTCTCGTCTTCTGGTTTCAGTCTTCTGATTTCAGTCTCGTCTTTTGGTTTCAGTCTCTTCTTCTGGTTTCAGTCTCTTCTTCTTGTTTCAGTCTCGTCTTCTGGTTTCAGTCTCTTCTTCTGGTTTCAGTCTCTTCTTCTTGTTTCAGTCTCGTCTTCTGGTTTCAGTCTCTTCTTCTGGTTTCAGTCTCGTCTTCTGGTTTCAGTCTCGTCTTCTGATTTCAGTCTCTTCTTCTGGTTTCAGTCTCGTCTTCTGGTTTCAGTCTCGTCTTCTGGTTTCAGTCTCGTCTTCTGGTTTCAGTATCGTCTTCTGATTTCAGTCTCGTCTTCTGGTTTCGGTCTCGTCTTCTGATTTCGGTCTTGTCTTCTGGTTTAATAATAATAATAATAACTTTTATTTATAACGCACTTTACATCAAACAGATCTCAAAGTGCTACAATGAAAAATAAAATCAAGATAAAAATCAATCATAAATGCAACAAAGAAAAGGAACAACCAAGAGGATGGAGCCTCACAGATGATTGCATCAAAAATTTAAAATTCACAAAATGCAGATAAAATACTCAAAAAATTGGGAGCAATAAAAAACAAAAGCACAATTAATTATTTAAAAAACTGGATAAAAAGAAAGGTTTTAAGACTTTTTTTAAAACATGTCACGGTCTGTGGGGCCCTCAGATATGAGGGCAGGGCGTTCCACAGCCGAGGGGCAGCGCAGGAGAAAGCCCGGTCTCCCATTGTGCGAGACCGAGACCTGGGAGTGAGAAGAAGATGGGTGTTGGAAGAGCGGAGAGTGCGGGAAGGACAGTGAGGGGTGAGAAGTTCTTTTAAATAGGATGGTGCATTACCGTACAGGCACTGGAAGGTGAGCAGATAAATTTTGTATGTGATCCGGGCAGAAACAGGAAGCCAGTGTAGTGAACGCAGTACAGGAGTGATGTGTTCATACTTACGCACTCTCATCAGGACCCTGGCAGCGCTGTTTTGGACATACTGTAGTTTTTGTATGTTCTTGCCAGGAATCCCGAAGAGAAGTGCATTGCAGTAATCCAGTCTGGAGGAGACAAAGGCATGGACGAGCTTTTCTGCATCAGTGAGGGACAGTGTAGACCGAAGCTTTGCAATATTTCGAAGATGAAAAAAAGAAGTTTTACAGATATGCTTTATATGGCTTTCAAAGGTGAGTTGTGGATCAAAAATAACACCAAGATTGGTGACTGTATTGGAAAGAGAGATGTTCTGGCCAGAAAAAGTGATACTGAGGATTTTTTGTTGTTGAATTTGATGTGATGTACCAATTTGAATTGCTTCTGTTTTTGAACTGTTAAGGTGAAGGAAATTTTGCCGCATCCATGCCTTTATCTCCTCCAGACACGCTGTGAGTGTGGAAAGAGAAGAAAGTGGAGAAAATGGAGAAGCTGAAGAAGATGATGTAGATGGGGTCTCAGACACATTGCTACCCAGTTTAAGATACAGCTGAGTATCATCAGCATAGCAATGGAATGAGACCCCATAGCTGCTGATAATACACCCAAGTGGTACCATGTATAGGTTGAAAAGGAGGGGTCCCAGAATTGATCCCTGGGGCACACCACAAGAAACAGGATGGCTCAATGACTTGGCACGCCCGATGGAGACAGACTCTGTTCTGTCTGTCAGGTATGATCGGAACCACTCCAGGGCAGTGCCAGTAAGTCCTGCAAACTGCTGTAAGCGTTGGAGCAGAATGTAATGATCAACCGTATCAAAGGCTGCCGAAAGATCAAGGAGAATAAGGAGAGAGGAGGAACCACGGTCTGCAGTGACCAACAGGTCATTTGTGACCCGGACAAGAGCTGTTTCAGTGCTATGTGCTGTTCGAAAACCTGATTGAAATTTATCCAGTATATTATTGTCATGTAGATGTTCTTGTAGATAAACCGAGACTAATTTCTCCAAAACTTTAGCGAGGAAGGGAAGGTTGGAAATGGGTCTGTAATTTGCCAGGTCATGGGGATCGAGGGTAGGTTTTTTAAGAAGAGGTTTAATTATAGAGGACTTCAAGACAGGGGAAATATGACCAGATTGGAGAGACTGATTAACTATAGTGGTGATAAGTGAACTGAGAGAGGCAATGTTAGCCTTGACCAGGACTGTTGGGAAGGGGTCAAGAGCACATGTGCAGGGTTTCATTGCCCTGACAGTGGCTTCAACTTCCTTCACACAGACCTCTGGGAAAAAGCTGAGGGGAGGAGGGTTCTCAAGCTGTACATTTGCAGCCGGAGAAAGGGCAGGGGGTGAAGAGGTGATGGCTGATCTGATTTTTTGGATTTTTTGGTTTAAGTCTCGTCTTCTGGTTTCGGTCTCGTCTTCTGGTTTAAGTCTTCTGATTTCAGTCTCGTCTTTTGGTTTCAGTCTCTTCTTCTGGTTTCAGTCTCGTCTTTTGGTTTCAGTCTCTTCTTCTGGTTTCAGTCTCGTCTTCTGGTTTCAGTCTCGACTTCTGGTTTCAGTCTTCTGGTTTCAGTCTCGTCTTCTGGTTTCAGTCTCGTCTTCTGGTTTCAGTCTCGTCTTCTGGTTTCAAGTCTCGTCTTCTGGTTTCAGTCTCGTCATCTGGTTTCAGTCTTCTGGTTTCAGTCTCGTCTTCTGGTTTCAGTCTCGTCTTCTGGTTTCAGTCTCGTCTTTTGATTTCAGTCTCGTCTTCTGATTTAAGTCTCGTCTTCTGGTTTCTGTCTCGTCTTCTGGTTTCAGTCTTCTGGTTTCAGTCTCGTCTTCTGATTTCAGTCTTCTGGTTTCAGTCTCGTCTTCTGGTTTCAGTCTCGTCTTCTGGTTTCAGTCTCGTCTTCTGGTTTCAGTCTCGTCTTCTGGTTTCAGTCTCGTCTTCTGGTTTCAGTCTCGTCTTCTGGTTTCAGTCTCGTCTTCTGATTTCAGTCTCGTCTTCTGGTTTCAGTCTCGTCTTCTGGTTTCAGTCTCGTCTTCTGATTTCAGTCTCGTCTTCTGGTTTCAGTCTCGTCTTCTGATTTCAGTCTCGTCTTCTGGTTTCAGTCTCGTCTTCTGGTTTCAGTCTCGTCTTCTGGTTTCAGTCTCGTCTTCTGGTTTCAGTCTCGTCTTCTGGTTTCAGTCTCGTCTTCTGGTTTCAGTCTCGTCTTCTGATTTCAGTCTCGTCTTCTGGTTTCAGTCTCGTCTTCTGGTTTCAGTATCGTCTTCTGGTTTCAGTCTCATCTTCTGGTTTCAGTCTCATCTTCTGGTTTCAGTCTCGTCTTCTGGTTTCAGTCTCGTCTTCTGGTTTCGGTCTCGTCTTCTGATTTCGGTCTTGTCTTCTGGTTTAGTCTCGTCTTCTGGGTCGGTCTCGTCTTCTGGTTTCAGTCTCGTCTTCTGGTTTCAGTCTTCTGATTTCAGTCTCGTCTTTTGGTTTCAGTCTCTTCTTCTGGTTTCAGTCTCGTCTTTTGGTTTCAGTCTCTTCTTCTGGTTTCAGTCTCGTCTTCTGGTTTCAGTCTCGACTTCTGGTTTCAGTCTTCTGATTTCAGTCTCGTCTTTTGGTTTCAGTCTCTTCTTCTGGTTTCAGTCTCTTCTTCTTGTTTCAGTCTCGTCTTCTGGTTTCAGTCTCGTCTTCTGTTTTCAGTCTCGCCATCTGGTTTCAGTCTCGTCTTCTGGTTTCAGTCTCGTCTTCTGGTTTCAGTCTCTTCTTCTGGTTTCAGTCTCGTCTTCGGTCCCATCTTCTGGTTTCAGTCTCGTCTTCTGGTTTCAGTCTCGTCTTCTGATTTCAGTCTCGTCTTCTGGTTTCAGTCCCGTCTTCTGATTTTAGTCTCGTCTTCTGGTTTAAGTCTCGTCTTCTGGTTTCAGTCTCGTCTTCTGATTTCGGTCTTGTCTTCTGGTTTCAGTCTTCTGTCTCTCTTCTCGTCTTCTGGTTTCGGTATCGTCTTCTGGTTTCAGTCTCATCTTCTGGTTTCAGTCTCATCTTCTGGTTTCAGTCTCGTCTTCTGGTTTCGGTCTCGTCTTCTGGTTTCGGTCTCGTCTTCTGATTTCGGTCTTGTCTTCTGGTTTCAGTCTTCTGGTTTCAGTCTCGTCTTCTGGTTTCAGTCTCTTCTTCTGGTTTCAGTCTCGTCTTTTGGTTTCAGTCTCTTCTTCTGGTTTCAGTCTCGTCTTCTGGTTTCAGTCTCGACTTCTGGTTTCAGTCTTCTGATTTCAGTCTCGTCTTTTGGTTTCAGTCTCTTCTTCTGGTTTCAGTCTCTTCTTCTTGTTTCAGTCTCGTCTTCTGGTTTCAGTCTCGTCTTCTGTTTTCAGTCTCGCCATCTGGTTTCAGTCTCGTCTTCTGGTTTCAGTCTCGTCTTCTGGTTTCAGTCTCTTCTTCTGGTTTCAGTCTCGTCTTCGGTCCCGTCTTCTGGTTTCAGTCTCGTCTTCTGGTTTCAGTCTCGTCTTCTGATTTCAGTCTCGTCTTCTGGTTTCAGTCCCGTCTTCTGATTTTAGTCTCGTCTTCTGGTTTAAGTCTCGTCTTCTGGTTTCAGTCCCGTCTTCTGGTTTAAGTCTCCTCTTCTGGTTTCGGTTTTGTCTTCTGGTTTCAGTCTTCTGATTTCAGTCTCGTCTTTTGGTTTCAGTCTCTTCTTCTGGTTTCAGTCCCGTCTTCTGGTTTCAGTCCCGTCTTCTGATTTCAGTCTCGTCTTCTGGTTTCAGTCTCGTCTTCTGATTTCAGTCTCGTCTTCTGGTTTCAGTCTCGTCTTCTGATTTTAGTCTCGTCTTCTGGTTTAAGTCTCGTCTTTTGGTTTCAGTCTCTTCTTCTGGTTTCAGTCCCGTCTTCTGGTTTCGGTCTCGTCTTCTGGTTTCGGTCTCGTCTTCTGGTTTCTGTCTCGTCTTCTGGTTTCAGTCTCGTCTTCTGGTTTCAGTCTCGTCTTCTGATTTTAGTCTCGTCTTTTGATTTTAGTCTCGTCTTCTGGTTTAAGTCTCGTCTTTTGGTTTCAGTCTCTTCTTCTGGTTTCAGTCCCGTCTTCTGATTTCAGTCTCGTCTTCTGGTTTCAGTCTCGTCTTCTGGTTTCAGTCTCATCTTCTGATTTCAGTCTCGGCTTCTGATTTCAGTCTCAACTTCTGGTTTCAGTCTTCTGGTTTCAGTCTCGTCTTCTGGTTTCAGTCTCAGCTTCTGGTTTCAGTCTCGTCTTCTGGTTTCAGTCTCGTCTTCTGGTTTCAGTCTTCTGGTTTCAGTCTCGTCTTCTGGTTTCAGTCTCGTCTTCTGGTTTCAGTCTCGTCTTCTGGTTTCAGTCTCGTCTTCTGATTTCAGTCTCGTCTTCTGATTTAAGTCTCATCTTCTGGTTTCAGTCTCGTCTTCTGGTTTCAGTCTCGTCTTCTGGTTTCAGTCTTCTGGTTTCAGTCTCGTCTTCTGGTTTCAGTCTCGTCTTCTGGTTTCAGTCTCGTCTTCTGGTTTCAGTCTCGTCTTCTGGTTTCAGTCTTCTGGTTTCAGTCTCGTCTTCTGGTTTCAGTCTCGTCTTCTGGTTTCAGTCTCGTCTTCTGGTTTCAGTCTCGTCTTCTGATTTCAGTCTCGTCTTCTGATTTAAGTCTCATCTTCTGGTTTCTGTCTCGTCTTCTGATTTCAGTCTCGTCTTCTGATTTAAGTCTCATCTTCTGGTTTCTGTCTCGTCTTCTGGTTTCGGTCTCGTCTTCTGGTTTCGGTCTCGTCTTCTGATTTCGGTCTTGTCTTCTGGTTTAAGTCTCGTCTTCTGGTTTCGGTCTCGTCTTCTGGTTTCAGTCTTCTGATTTCAGTCTCGTCTTTTGGTTTCAGTCTCTTCTTCTGGTTTCAGTCCCATCTCCAGTGAAGTTTGTGAAAGTTTCCTTCACTTCTTCACTGATAAAATTGTGTCAACCAGAGCAGGTATTTCTCAGCCTTCATATGACCCCTCCATTCCTCTACATTGCTCATCTGTCTTTGATCAGTTTGAGCCTGTGTCCTTCTCTTTTCTAGAGGACATAGTTGGTCATATGAGGCCCTCTGGTTCCCCCGCAGACTCCATCCCACCTCGTTTGTTTAAGGAGGTATTTTATACAATAGGACCAAGTGTACTCCAGATTATTAACTCCAGTCTTTCCTCTGGTACGGTACCTGAAGTTTTTAAACATGCATTTGTACGCCCTCTACTTAAAAAAACAGGCCTTGACCCCTCTCTCTGCTCCTACTTCTTCTGGTTTCAGTCTCGTCTTCTGGTTTCAGTCTCGTCTTCTGGTTTCAGTCTCGTCATCTGGTTTCAGTCTCGTCTTCTGGTTTCAGTCTCGTCTTCTGGTTTCAGTCTCTTCTTCTGATTTCAGTCTCTTCTTCTGGTTTCAGTCTCGTCTTCTGGTTTCAGGCTCGTCTTCTGGTTTCAGTCTCGTCTTCTGGTTTCAGTCTCGTCTTCTGATTTCAGTCTCGTCTTCTGGTTTCGGTATCGTCTTCTGGTTTCGGTCTTGTCTTCTGGTTTCAGTCTTCTGTCTCTCTTCTCGTCTTCTGGTTTCGGTATCGTCTTCTGGTTTCAGTCTCGTCTTCTGGTTTCAGTCTCATCTTCTGGTTTCAGTCTTCTGTCTCTCTTCTCGTCTTCTGGTTTCGGTATCGTCTTCTGGTTTCAGTCTCGTCTTCTGGTTTCAGTCTCATCTTCTGGTTTCAGTCTCGTCTTCTGGTTTCGGTCTCGTCTTCTGGTTTCGGTCTCGTCTTCTGATTCCGGTCTTGTCTTCTGGTTTAAGTCTCGTCTTCTGGTTTCGGTCTCGTCTTCTGGTTTCAGTCTTCTGATTTCAGTCTCGTCTTTTGGTTTCAGTCTCTTCTTCTGGTTTCAGTCTCGTCTTTTGGTTTCAGTCTCTTCTTCTGGTTTCAGTCTCGTCTTCTGGTTTCAGTCTCGACTTCTGGTTTCAGTCTTCTGATTTCAGTCTCGTCTTCTGTTTTCAGTCTCGCCATCTGGTTTCAGTCTCGTCTTCTGGTTTCAGTCTCGTCTTCTGGTTTCAGTCTCTTCTTCTGGTTTCAGTCTCGTCTTCTGGTTTCGGTCTCGTCTTCTGGTTTCAGTCTCGTCTTCTGATTTCAGTCTCGTCTTCTGGTTTCAGTCCCGTCTTCTGATTTTAGTCTTGTCTTCTGGTTGAAGTCTCGTCTTCTGGTTTCAGTCCCGTCTTCTGGTTTAAGTCTCCTCTTCTGGTTTCAGTCCCGTCTTCTGGTTTAAGTCTCCTCTTCTGGTTTCGGTTTCGTCTTCTGGTTTCAGTCTTCTGATTTCAGTCTCGTCTTTTGGTTTCAGTCTCTTCTTCTGGTTTCAGTCCCGTCTTCTGATTTCAGTCTCGTCTTCTGGTTTCAGTCTCGTCTTCTGGTTTCAGTCTCGTCTTCTGGTTTCAGTCTCGTCTTCTGGTTTCAGTCTCGTCTTCTGGTTTCAGTCTCGTCTTCTGGTTTCAGTCTCGTCTTCTGGTTTCAGTCTCGTCTTCTGGTTTCAGTCTCGTCTTCTGGTTTCAGTCTCGTCTTCTGAGTTTCAGTCTCGTCTTCTGGTTTCGGTCTCGTCTTCTGGTTTCAGTCTCGTCTTCTGATTTCAGTCTCGTCTTCTGGTTTCAGTCTCGTCTTCTGATTTTAGTCTCGTCTTCTGGTTTAAGTCTCGTCTTTTGGTTTCAGTCTCTTCTTCTGGTTTCAGTCCCATCTCCAGTGAAGTTTGTGAAAGTTTCCTTCACTTCTTCACTGATAAAATTGTGTCAACCAGAGCAGGTATTTCTCAGCCTTCATATGACCCCTCCATTCCTCTACATTGCTCATCTGTCTTTGATCAGTTTGAGCCTGTGTCCTTCTCTTTTCTAGAGGACATAGTTGGTCATATGAGGCCCTCTGGTTCCCCCGCAGACTCCATCCCACCTCGTTTGTTTAAGGAGGTATTTTATACAATAGGACCAAGTGTACTCCAGATTATTAACTCCAGTCTTTCCTCTGGTACGGTACCTGAAGTTTTTAAACATGCATTTGTACGCCCTCTACTTAAAAAAACAGGCCTTG
>JBBPBX010090908.1:0-14029 GCA_038048925.1 Garcialebias charrua
ATATAGTATATACATACACATATATATGGGGTAGGAAGAGAGACAGGGGGAGCGGGAGTGTAGGTTTTTTAAGTTGCTGTCACCAACCTGTCACCCTGTCTGTCAGAACAAATCCATCAGAGCTCTGACAAGTCAGGCTTCACATTTGCATGGGTTGCAGCAGGAGCTGTTCTTATTATGCATTCTACCTCACAGTAACCATCCTCTGCCCCTGCACATGAACTAACTAGCATCTGAGCAGCATATTTTAGAGAATAGCGTAAGGCAGAGATGATGAAGAGCTTTTGTTACCTTTTAACATTCTCTTTTCCTGTCTTACTAGCTGTGTTTCCATCCATTTTCATTTCGTATTTTGAGCTACCTCGCAAATATGTAAATACAAATTAATGCAGATCAGAAGTGTTTCCATCTGCTGGCTTGAAGCGCTTCTACCAAGCCGCGCACAGCGTCATTACGTCAGACGTCAGCGTCATTACGTCAGACGTCAGCACTGCGCATGTCTACAGTAAACAGGAAGTAGCGGTTGAAAACTGAACCCGGCCACACATCTCGTCAAAATCGAGAGAATATTTCAGGTACGTGTTGCTATCGGGCGAGTTGTATTTATTCTGTCATGCCAACTAGTTTTAGCGATGTTACATGTTGTCCGGAGCGGAAACAGCTGAACGTCACGTGACGTGAATTTTCGCTACGTCAGAAATGAGTCGGAAAATGTGTTTCCATTTGTCGTTTAGCGCATCTCAAATCCCAAAAACCACCTCAAGCGAGCGTAAAAACTTTTTAGCGTAATTCAGGAAGTAACCTCGCAATTTGCCGTTTCCATTAAGCTTTTCTGCTGCGCTATTTCAAATTGCGCAGCTAGAAACCTTGATGGAAACACGGGTCTCTCTCCAACTCTCTCTTTCTCTATGTGTGGTTGAGTGTATGTGTGTACTTAATTAGTATTTGCTGCATTTTCTGAACCTTTTCTGGTAAAATCATGTGACTTGTCATGAATGATAGTCCTTATGGGGTCCAAAGCCTATCTCTAATGGCAAACGAAAAACTGTAAACTTGAAAAGAGAACAGTTTAAAGCTAGGGTATGTAAGATTGTAATGTAGTCTGTAACTTTTCAAACAATATATATTTTAACATATTTCTTCACTCTGTCACTAGATTGATGTTAGAGAGGTAATCTCTGAAAAAAAAAAAAAAAATATTGTCCCCTTGCTTCTCCAGGTGGTAAATAAGCATTTCTAAAAAGAAAAAGTGACCCGCCATTTTCCAGCCAATAAAAACAAAGTTTGTAACCAGCCAATAAAAACCGAGCTTGAATTTGAATCAGCCAATAAAAACAGAGCTTGAATTCAAATTTCAACAGACCACAAGGGGGCAGAGCCATATATGGCTCTGAGGGGGAGGGATCAGAATGCTTTGCTTGTTGAAATTTTTTCTAAGTGCTGATGTTCTACAGAAACTGCAGACTGAACCTTTAATTAAAATAATTCAACACTGAAAACATGCACAATAAGAGGGAGAGAAAAATAATAACTACTGTATTTTTCAGCCTGTAAGTCCCAGTTTTTTTGCATAATTTACATGCCCTGCGACTTATAGGCCGAAGTGACATATTTATAGATTTTTTCCCATATTTATAAACCATTTTTTGACTGAGATATGACCGCTTCCATTCATTCTGTCTGAACAAAGCAATAAAACAGCATTACTTGATGGCAGCAGAGTAGTAACAGGTGTATGGCATGAGGTTGGCTGTTGTATCATGTAATAGGAAAATGTGACTATAATGACAAATTCAAAAAAATTCAAGACAAAAACAACTGGACTTTATTAATTATACTATACTTTATAGTTTTTTTCCTGCACTTTTTAGAGTTTACCATGTCCTGGATGAATGAGAATCTTCACTAGCTATTAATGACTCAATCGGCCTGCCATACCCTCACCATCTTCATTCTGCTCTCTGCTTTGAACCGTCAAAACAGCTGCAACACCCCGGCAAATTTGACCATTAAAGTGCATTTGTTAAGCAAATGTTGGACTAAGACACACCTCTGCTATAATTTCAAGCTAACAAATAATTGTTTAGGTGCTTTTCTTGTTAAATTTTGGAGAAACAAGCTGCGTTCCTCTTTCCTGGTTCTCGTCCTCTGCGCGTTCACGGAGCACCAAGGCAGCAAAACTATTTTTTAAATAAAGCTGATTTGACTATTAAAGTACATTTATTAAGAAAATGTTAGACTGAGACACACCTTTGCTATAATTTCGAGCTAATAAATAATTGTTTAGGTGCTTTTTTTGTTAAATTTTGAAGAAACGAGCCGCATTCCTGCTTCCTGTTTCTTTTTACAGACGTGACAATAAGCCTCTCGGCTGTTGGCTGAAGCCAGTCTCTGAATCTGGCGTCCTCTAACCATGACGGTTCTGGAAGCTCGGTCGGCCCTCGACCAGCTGTAGGCGCGAAAGCACACTGACCGACGATATGGTAAATGGAGCTTACTTATATAGCGCTTTCCAGCCCCCTTTGAGGAGCCCCAAAGCGCTTTACAACACCAGCCATCCACACATTCATACACCGGTAGTAGTAGACTACCTTGCAAGGCGCTGCCTGTCCTAACGGGAGAAACTCGGGTTAAGTGTCTTGCCCAGGGACACAACGAGGAGATATGACATCATTGATTTACCTTAGGTCCTACTCGAACATAAAATTAGAAAAGATACAGGTTGTTACGACCATAAACAGCCACAACATACAAAGTGGACACTGACAGAAAAATAATTAAAACAAATTTTATTGAACTTAAAATAAAGCCACTCCAAACTGGCAAGGTCCTCCCAGGCTTCTCTCACTAGGACTGGAGCATCCTCTCCTGGATCAGCATCCAAAGGAAAAATGAAATAATAAAAAGTTCAAAGAAATTGTGGACCGGTAAGTCTGGCCAAAAAGAATAAAACGCCACCCAGGCAAACCCAACCCTGTACAGGGCCATCGTGTCTCTCCAGGTGACGATCTACCTTACAAAAGTCCCTTTACACAAACAAAACACGAAAACTGGACTACCGGCACTCACGCAGTCAAAAGTACAACAAAAATGAAAAAGGTAACAGTCCCTCACTGTTAACCCCAGCTATCCCCTTTTTGGACAAATGTACAATGCCCTCAGTGTCTCCAAACTTAAACTTAAACAAGCCTCATGGGCACAGGCCAAAGGTTTAACTAGCACTTAAGGTACCTCAGTCCACACAGAACACAAACAATCAGTCAGAGTCACTTTAAGAGCTTAACCAGCTCAACTACTTCTCCCCCTAGAAGCAAACTCACAAACAAAATAAGAGGGTGGAGCTCTCCTCAATGTTTGTACATCCTACAGCTTTACAGCTGTCAAACATCTAGTGTTTCCTACACCAGCCTCAAACAAGCTTAAACTTGATTCACACAACCCTAGTAAACACTAAAGCTGTCACAAGAGCACCCTTTGCTCTACAAGTGCTGTTTAGGCAGCACCAGTCATTTAAGAGCCTAAGCTCCATGCAAACTCTACATGAGAACTCAACTCACAGTGATCAAAAGTGGGTGGAGAACACAGTGATCAAAAGTGGGTGGAGAACACAGTGATCAAAAGTGGGTGGAGAACACTCCTGAACACACATAGGCAGCAATACAGCTACCTTAATCAAAACTTGGTTTACCTTTCAAAAAGATCACAAGTTGCTCCAACAAGCTCCTTGCTTGCGTCCACCAAACTCAGTTGGCAATCTCAACCTCACACTTGCTCTCAGCAAGGTTCCACACTGCTCAAGACACTGCCTGAGAAATATAAAGGCAGGACCTACAGGTGAACACCAGTGTTGCTCAATTAAGCTTGATTAGGAGTGAGAGCAAAAAAAAAAGTTTCTTCCTGAACCAACAGGTTGCAACAGACTGTAGCAGGTTGCAGTAAAAAAACTACACAGGAGGGTGCAGTCAGCTTGGACTGTTAGTTTAAAATACTTAAAACCCTGGGGTACATAACACCTCCACCGAAAGTTATTTTGTATGGGGGTGATATGTATGTTAGGGGAAAACATCACACATTCACCCATACAAAAAAAACAGAGGGTTAAAAATGTAGCGGTCACACCACCTAAATGGACTAAAAAACATTAAAAACATTAACTAGTCCATCAAACCGCTAACATAAACATCCTACAGTCACACTCAAAATGTTTGGAAGCCAAACAGGCGACGCTTGTCCGGGTCTACCCTGAAAAGCTTTTTATTAGCAATAGACCCCAAACAAATACCAACACCACAGTTAATGGTGCTAGTGTGTGACTGGATACTAGACATGACAGTCGGAGGGGATTTGTCCTCATTCTCTGCACCGGACAGCATCCCTGTGTCAGTTGCAACAGCTCTGCTCTCAGCCACTCTGTAAACACAGCAGAGACAGTTAGACACAGAATAATTTACAATATGTTCAATGTAAGGCTGCAGCACCTCACATCTCACAGACAGTAAAATTGTATTTTCTGTTGCACTTTTAGTCATCAGTCGCATATTGTCCATCAACACTCCCTCATCGTTTCCTGCTAAGGCTGGAACAGGACACAAAGAAACAGGAGAAATTGTCACGTGGGGCTTAACCTCTTCAGAGTTCTTCAGGTCCTCATGTTCTTCACGTCCTGACTTAGATGAGAGTTGTTCAGTTTTATATAACAATAAAAACTGTTACTAAAGTCAACATCATCATCTTTCACAACGCCATCATTGTTTTTAACAGGAGCTACAGAAGAATACAAAGAAACAGGAGGAACTGGTTCTTCTTGGTCCTCATCAGTCAAGTTCAATGGGACTTCCTCTGCTTCAGAACTGAATAAAAATATTCACACAGTTCAATGTCATGTTCATTCAGCTCATCAAAGTTCTTCAAATCCCTATCTAGCTTAACTGGAATTTGTTCAGGTTCAGTTTCATATTTAGTTTCAAGTTCAGTTTCAAGAAACAAGAAGAAACTGTCACCCAAATCGATGTCATCCTCAATCTTCTCCTCCTCTGGATTATGTTCTTGTGGCGCCATCTCCTGTAGATTTGAGAGAGACCCACTTGCTTGAGTGCAAGGCTCTGGTGTCACCTCTGGGTGAGACGCAGTGGAACATGAATGTTGCTTTTCCAGTTGTTCAGCATAGAGCTTTATTTCTCTCTGTGACTCCAATCTTTCTTGCTCCAACTCTCTCAGCAACTCCTGTCTTTCTTGCTCCAACTCTCTCAGCAACTCCCGTCTTTCTTGCTCCTGAAGACGTCTCTTCTCTTACTGAACAGCTTTAAGTCTCTGTCGTTCATTTTCTTCTTGTTCCCAAAGATGCTTCTTTTCTTCCAAAGCAGCTTTATGTCTTTGTTGTTCATTTTGCAGTTCTAGCTGTCGTTCTCTTTGTTTTTCTTTCAAAGCAGCTCGCTCCTGCTCAAAACGTTCTCTTAGAGCAATTTGTTGCTGCTCAAGAATAAGTTTTTTCTCTTCAAGCTCCTTTCTCTCCATTGCAATCAAACGTTCTCTTTCCTCCTCCTTTTCTCTCAAACGCAGTTGTTCATACATCTCAGGAAAAATCTTAAGCTGAGTTAATTCATAAAGCAGTGCACACCCCAACCATTCGTCATCAGCATATTTTCTAAAGTCAATGTTAAATAGTTTGCTACACTTAGCTTCTGTTCTCTTGTGCAATCTGCAAAGACCTGCACTGTGGGCTGTTCAATAGATGTATTTAAATTGAACGCCATGTTGTGAGCAAAAACAGTAAACAGTTTATTTTCCAAACAGCTTACCCAAACAGTTCACCATCAAATGTTTAGCATACAGCTCACAGTGAACCACAATACAAATGCCCTACTGCTCTTGAATGTACCACAAGCAGCAGCATGCACACACACACAGCTGATTACTCAGTGCAATCAGCACCAACGAGAAGCTGCAGCCAGCTTCCAACTGCTGAAGTCGCCCTTCACAAACTTGAGGTGACAAAATTTTAAAGGTCAGACTTATTTGACAAGCCCCCCAATTAATGTGAACAGTAGAACTGTCCAACCAAGCAAACACCATCAGGTACGTCAGATGTACACCGCACGGAACATACAGTAACACAGTTCAAGGCTATATGTGAGACTGAATGTCACAAACACTGTGTTTTAACTAATCTAGCTAAGCAACGAGCCCCCATTAAATATTTAAGCACCCAAGCTCAAAAAATGTCTGTTCAAAAAATGACCACCACCAACATGCATAGCAGGTACACAGAAAAACACGTAAGGTGACCCCCTACCTACGACTCCATCGACCTACGGCGTCCCGGACCTACGAACGTATCATATTTAATAAAAATATGACATTACTGTATTAAAAAAAAAAAAAAAAAAAAAAAATATTTTTTTGTGCTTAAATGTTCTTAATTTCATGTGTACATCACTTTGTTGCAGCTGTGGTTGTTTTAAAGGCTTTATAAATAATAATTATGATAAAAATGATCATTTCTGATCATTTTTGTCATGATTGCGCAATAATTACGCAACTTCCGGTCATAACAGGAAGAAGGTCGGTCATAACAGGAAGAAGGTCTCCAGTCACCGGAGGCCAGCCATCTTAGGTTAGTCACGGCTACAGGCAGCAAGGTTTGGAAGACTTGTTGATCAGGATTGCCTCATATGGATTAATTACTATCTGGAATCGCTCTGTGAGCTCTGTGGACGTCTCAGACTGGAGCAGGAGCTGCAGATTGATCGCCGATAGCGCCGCACCGTCCCTCCAACACCAGGTCATGGCCTGGCTAGCAGAAGCTAACACAGGCCTCGAGAGCTAACACAGGCCTCGAGCAGCTCCCGTGGTTTGCTCCCGGCCGCCGCGCTGCTCGCCCGACAACAACAACCATCTCAAAGTAAGAAAATATATTTTTATTTATTCTGTAAATGTGAATAGCAATGTTTAACATTACAGTACATTACTGTACATGCTTAAATGTGTTCGCGCGCTCCGTTAGCATGATAAATAAAGGTTGAATGAATGAATGAATGAATATAAATTTTTTTTAAATAATTTTCACCCCCTATCTACGGCAGAATCGAGCTGCGAACCGTTCTTAGGTCCCTAAATCGTTCGTAAATCGGGGGTTGGGTGTAGCTTACTACTACCGTTTGTACTAATGCATATCCCAGACAACAACCTAAACTAACCTAGCTCGTTCATTCATATCCAGCACAACTACTGAATCAAAACTAAACTAACCTAAACAGTTCGTTCATTCATATCCCAGACGAGCCTCCATTTTATATGTTACGACCGTAAACAGCTACAACATACAAAGTGGACACTGACACAGAAAAATAATTAAAACAAATTTTAATGAACCTAAAATAAAGCCACTCCAAGCTAGCAAGGTCCTCCCAGGCTTCTCTCACCAAGACTAGAGCGTCCTTTCCTGGATCAACATCCAAAGGAAAAATTAAATAATAAAAAGTTCAAAGAAATTGTGGACCGGTGAGTCTGGCCAAAAAGAATAAAACGCCACCTAGGCAAACCCAACCCTGTACAGGGCCGTCGTGTCTCCCCAGGTGACGATCTAACTTACAAAAGTCCCTCTACACAAACAAAACACGAAAACTGGACTACCAGCACTCACGTAGTCAAAAGTACAACAAAAATGAAAAAGAGAAAAAGGTAACAGTCCCTCACTGTTAACCCCAACTATCCCCCTTTTGGACAACTGTACAGACATTGCCCTCAGTGTCTCCAAACTTTAACTTAAACAAGCCTCATAGGCACAGGCCAAAGTTTTAACTAGCATTTAAGGTGCCTCAGTCCACACAAAACTCTAAAACAATCAGTCAGAGTCACTTTAAGAGCTTAACCAGCTCAACTACTTCTCCCCCTAGAAGCAAACTCACAAACAAAATAAGAGGGTGGAGCCCTCCTCAATGTTTGTACATCCTACAGCTTTACAGCTGTCAAACATCTAGTGTTTCCTACACCAGCCTCAAACAAGCTTAAACTTGATTCACACAACCCTAGTAAACACTAAAGCTGTCACCCTTTGCTCTACATGTGCGGTTTAGGCAGCACCAGTCATTTAAGAGCCTAAGCTCAATGCAAACTCTACATGAGAGCTCAACTCAAAGTGATCAAAAGTGGGTGGAGAACACTCCTGAACACACACAGGTAGCAATACAGCTACCTTAATCAAAACTTGGTTTACCTTTCAAAAGGATCACAAGTTGCTCCAATAAGCACCTTGCTTGCGTCCACCAAACTCAGTTGGCAATCTCAACCTCACACTTGCTCTTAGCAAGGTTCCACACTGCTCAAGATACTGCCTGAGAAATATAAAGGCAGAACCTGCAGGTGAACACCTGTGTTGCTCTATTAAGCTTGATTAGGAGTGAGAGCAAAAAAAGTTTCTTCCTTAACCAGCAGGTTGCAACAGATTGCAACAGGTTGTAGTAAAAAAAAAATACATACAGGAGGGTGCAGTCAGCTTAGATTGTTAGTTTAAAATACTTAAAACCCTGGGGTACATAACATAGGTCCTTCTCAAAAAATTAGCATATTGTGATAAAGGTAATTGTTTTCCATAATGTAATGATAAAAATGAAACTTTCATATATTTTAGATTCATTGCACACCAACTGAAATATTTCAGGTCTTTTATTGTTTTAATTAGGGATGGGACTGATCCAATCCGGTATCGGTATCGGCCTCCGATACCAACCTAATGTACGTATCGGATTTTTGATCCAACCTACCATTACTTTCCGATCCGTGACACACGTGGGCTAAAAGCTATGGAATGGATTTTCTGAACGGAGGCGTGTCTCATGAATCCAGAGTAATAAGACCCGCCTCACATTCAGGATATCCATTTCATAGTTTGCAATAGAGCTGCACGATTAATCGCATTTGCGATTATCTCGCAATATGTTAAAACGTGATTTACTAATCGCACGGGCTGCGATTTGATTGGTCACATGACATGGGAGTGAGCCAAGCCGAGCGGAGCAACCGAGCAGGCAGGGAGGGGGGGACGTCAACACCGCACGCTCCAACATAGGCTCGACAGAAGTCATAAAAGTTAAAAATTCAGGTAAGTTAGTCCATGTAAACGTGTATCTGATGAGACCGCGGGAGATAAACAGAGCGCGAGCTGGTCATGTGACCGGGCCTGTTGTTGACGCTGCCCTGTTAGCAGCTAGCTCAACAAGCTAACGTTCTGCGTGAAAAAGCGCATTCATTATCTGATTTAAAAAAAACAGTTTTGTCGTTAGTGATACGAATTAATACAGAACCAGTAACACACACGTTTTGCGCAAGCTGTTTTTTTTTTAACTAGCGGTGTTTAATGTTATCTTAGCTTTAGCATAGTTGTTTAGATGAGGTGATGCATTTTCTCATTACGTGTACCTATTACCAAACCTGGTCGTGATGTCACAACTATTATACTATCCTTTTTATTGTCTGTTTTAAATAAAATGTTAATTATTATGTTCAGTAATGTGAAGCTATTTAGTCATCACGTTTTGCATTCACTTAACGTTGACAAACTGGGAAAAGCTAAAACCTGTACATTGTTTTTAACTAACAACGTGAGAAGATTTTTCTGGTCCTCAATTTTTGCACGAGTGAGAGGTGAGGATGTGAATGTGTGTATTTATTTATTTTATTTTGTATTACAGGACATGACAGAGTGTCTCTCCCACAGTTGGAAGAAGAAGTCAGCAATGACTGAAGAGGGAGCTCAAACTTTTTGAACACAGCCTCATCACTGAATGTCCAACAAGATGGGGATCCAAAGAAATGAAGTGTTAGAGCAGCTCAAAGCCATTTCTCAGGTGCTGTCAGGTGACTGTTATGCACGCTCCCTTATAATAACCTGGCAGGATTTTGAGGTGTTGGGAGTCTGTTCACAAGGCTCTGCATCCTGCTGTTACTGACGGACTATGTTTACATTATTGTTCCAAGAGGTTTTTATTTTTAACTTTACATCTAAAACATTTAATAAGAACAGATACTAGTTTATTTTGTGTTCACTGAGTTTGAATTCCCAGAACGAGTTGGTTAAAGCAGATTCTCTTTGTTTTTTGCACTTTATTTTTTATGATGTTACTGGCTGGAAAGCAGTAAGTTAAAAAAATTTATATCTAATTTTTTTATATTTATTTATTAACTGTCATGTGAAGTTCAGACAGTAGTTAGGAAGTTCACTTAACTTGTATACTATTGTGTTTATGAAACAAGAAAAAATAGAAATGGTGAAAAGTCATACATTTGCTTGCTTTATTTAATCTCTGCTTTAAATAAATCTGACATTGTTTATTATAAAACAGATTGATTTATTGCTTCTGTTTGTTGAAAAATACTTGAGAAGGTATTAAAAAATAATCGCATATTAAATCACAATCGTAATTTATAGAAAAAAATCGCAATTAGACTATTTTCCAAAATCGTTCAACTAGTGCTGGACGATAATTCAATAACGATAAATATCGCGATATACTTTTATTCAATAACGATGATATGAAGTTTAAGCATATTTTCGATATTTCGATAGGATTTTACAACGTTTTTCTGTTTCTGTTCGGGTTGGAGCGGCTGCTTCAACAACCCGCCCGGACAGAAAAAGCTGTGACACAAAACGTGCGTGGTGACGTCGTTGTTACGCAGCGCTCACTCCAGCAGCAGGCGTTAGCGGTAGCAGGCTAAAAGCTAAGCTAGTCTCCAAAGCGCGTTAAGTTTTCGCTTCAAAACGAGTCAAACGAGTGCTCATGACCGTCAGAATGTGACTGAACAAAGTTTCACAAGCGAAGAGAAAGAGACGACATCACTGATGAGAGGAAAGACTAATTCGTCGGTGTGGACGTAGTTCGGTTTTGTTAAACTGCAGGTCTCATCTGCAGCGAGTCCTACTCGGTTTCTTTATTTTGCAAAACGTGACAAAGTCGTTCTAACTAGCGGTGGAAACATCTAACTTGTTTAATCTGAAGAGTTTCCACTCGATAGAATATGATGAGAGTCAGAAGATGAAGAACAATAAAGTTTGAGCCAACGTGTCTCTGAAACTACGACGTAAACAAACAGCTCCAGCGCTGCATGTTTTTTAAATTCAAAATAAAACAAATTCATCAGAAGAAGAAAAAACACTGAATGAAAATGTGCAGAAAGACGAAAATAGTGTTTTAATATCTGCCCCTTGTTTAAAAAATACAAAATAACTACAAACAAACAACAACCTTCACTTCACCTGCACCACACCTTCCCAACAACTTTGATTTAATCATCTTTTAAAACATAGTTTTAGAAATGTTTATGGTGATATCAAGTCAACACAATCCTGTTTCCTGATTTACAACTCAGCTCCTTCAAACTAGTCCTAAATGGAGGTTTTACAAACATTTACATTCCCTTCAGGGTTTAATAACTTTAAACAAATTTTAATTGAATATTTGGGGGGTAATTTTTTTTCAGTTTTATACATGACTTGTAAAATACTATGTTCAACCAAATCATAAAATTTTAATAATTTAAACTGATGAAATATTTGTTGGGTGACCATAGCACTTCCTACTAATAATTCTTGTAGCTCTTTAAAAACAAAACAAAAAAAACAGGGTTTGTAATAGTTTTACATGCTTTTCCCCAAACTTCAATACAACAGATTAAATATGGAACAATCATTACATTATTCAATATATTCAAAACTTTGTCATTCAAAAACTATTTTACTTTATACAGTAATGCAATTGATTTTGTTATTTTTATTCTTAAGTAATTTCCATGAGATTTCTATGTCAGCTTCTTATAAATAACAACACCCAAAAGTTTTATTTAATTAACTATGAATTTCAATGCTGTAAATTTTAAAGATGTTTAAAGTTAAAACTATTAATATTGACACAGTTGAGAATTTTATGGCAAGAAAGTTCATGCTCAATAATCCACGTACCAAATCCAATAATTCTCAGTCGGGTCATCTGGACAGTTTCTTTTTATAGAAACTGGATGGAGGATGGAGGGTGAAACGTTTCTATAAAAAAGAAAGTGTCCAGATGACCCGACTGAGAATTATTGGGTTGAGAAGTTTATGTTTATTTGATGGTGATTTCCATCTTTTTGGAGGCTAAATACAAATACAAGGAGAACATTAATTTATTTGTATAGTTTATAGTTTTTTTTAGGCTTTTATATTGTTTATATCGATATCGAATTATATCGATATCGACCGAAATTAAGAACTATATCGTGATAAAAATTTTGGCCATATCGTCCAGCCCTACGTTCAACCCTAGTTTGCAACCAGCTACAGCGTGAGGACTGAGTGAGTACCATCTTAGCTAACAGCTAGCAAACATTTCATCGTAACATGTCCGCTATATGGAAGTATTTTACACTTAACACCATAAGACAGAAACGTTCAATGTTTGCAGAGCCATAGCGCCACATTAAACCGCGGTTAAGTTAGTTTTACGTTGGACATTGGAGCTCCAAGGCTTCAGCGGGACGCCACTCTCGTTGAACCGAAACACAGGCAAGCCGACCCGGCCAGCGGCGTCCAGTCCGACCAGGCCAGCGGTGTCTCTGTCATGGTGGAGGGACCGGCTGAGAGCAACTGACCGAAATCAGAGCGCCCACTCTGGATTGAACACAAAAAACACACTGCTGAAGCCACTAAACTCAAACATTCACAAAGAAGTTTCTAAACTTTATCGTAAGAAATCCTTCATTTTCTATAATTACAATTAAGTTTAGAAACTTCTCGGTAAACATTTGAGCTCTGTGGCTTCAGCGGTGTGTTTTTCTTGTTGAATCCGGAGTGGACGCTCTGATTTTGGGCAGCTGCTCTCAGCCTGCCCCTCCACCGAGACGGAGACGCTGCTGGCCAGATCGGGATGCCTGTGTTTCGGTTCAGCGAGAGTGGCTTCCCGCTGAAGCCACGGAGCTCAAATGTTTACTAAGAAGTTGTTAAATTTCATTGTAATTATAGAAAATGAAGGATTTCTTACCGTTAAGTTTAGAAACTTTTCTGTAAACATTCGAGCTCCGTGCCTTCAGCGGTGTGTTTTTCTTGTTCAAACCGGGGTGGGCGCTCTGATTTCAGGTAGCTGCTCTCAACCTGCCCTTCCACTGAGATGGGGATGCGGCTGGCCGGGTTGGGATGCTTGTGTTTCGGTTCAGCGAGAGTGGCGTCCCGCTGAATTCACGAAGCTCAAATGTTTACCGAGAAGTTTCTAAACTTCATCATAATTATAGAAAATGAAGGATTTCTTACGATGAAGTTTAGAAACTTCTCGGTAAACATGTGAGCTCTGTGGCTTCAGCTGTGTTTTTCTTGTTCAATCTGGGGTTGGCGCTCTGATTTCGGGCAACTGCTCTCAGCCTGCCCCTCCACCGAGACGGAGACGCCGCTGGCCGGGTCGAGATGCCTTTGTTTCAGTTCAGCGGGAGTGGCGTCCCGCTGAAGCCACGGAGCTCAAATGTTTACAGAGAAGTTGCTAAACTTCATCGTAATTATAGAAAATGAAGGATTTCTTACGATGAAGTTTAGAAACTTCTCGGTAAACATTTGAGCTCCGTGGCTTCAGCGGTGTGTTATTCTTGATCAATCCGGGGTGGGCACTCTGATTTCAGGCAGCTACTCTCAGCCTGCCCCTCCACTGAGACGGAGACGCCGGTGGCCGGGTCGAGATGCCTGTGTTTTGGTTCAGCAAGAGTGGCATCCCGCTGAAGTGACGGAGCTCGAGTGTCCAACGTAAAACTAACTTGACCGCAGTCCAAGATATAGTTTACCCTCCAGGAGATATTTATCAGTACAACCGTAAACAATTATAAAAAAGCATATTAATTAAAAATTACTAGAAAACTGTACAACACCCCCCCTCCTACACACACACATACACACACACACACACACACACACATTATAAAGTGATGTAAAATACTAAAAACAGGAACATGTCTGTGTTGGTTTATGCCATGAACTTAGCAGATGTAAAGTTATTTAATATATAATTTAATTTAT
>JBBPBX010090911.1:0-14028 GCA_038048925.1 Garcialebias charrua
GCTGCGTTCTGTTTTAAAGTTCCAGCAGAACCACAGTCTGACGGTTACAGAACATCTAGAACTGATGCTGAGGAAACAGCTGCTCTGGAGAAAGTTTTAGCTTTAGAAGCAAAACTCAAATATTTTTGAGGCTAGCTAACTCTGAAATTAAGTAAAACATCTGAAGTTGCAGTTCAAAAGCCTTAAACCTGTCTTGGTGTAACTTGGAAGCAGCTTATAAATTATAATTAATTCAGAATAATTTAATGAGCAAACACAAACCTTCATTATTCAACTGGGGTTAGGAGCATAAGGCCTCAAGCCCTTACCTTTCTTGTTGGTATCTGCTGACCAGGGATTTGGATTTGGTTCAAGCATCAAGATCCAGCTCAGGGTTGCCAGATCTCCAGACCGAAAGAAGCGATCAGCTCCTTCAAAACAAGCACAAACAAGCGACTCGCTCTTTCAAAAAAAGCCCAAAAAAAGCACCCCATCCCATTGTGTAAAAAAAGGCAGTTTTAAACAGTATAAACATATTTATTATGGCATTACATATAACCAGCAAAATTATACATTAAAGAACGTATTCAGTCTAAAAAATAAAAATACATTTTGCATTTTTCTCCCATCTGTGGTCGTGGTCAGATCCAGTCTTGAAGAGCACGCTCTTTCTCCCAATCTTTATTATATTTTTTTCCATATTTACCCCACTTAGAGCTCATATTAGCGTTGTCTTGTCTAGACATTTCACTAAATTCTTTAGTTTGTAGCAGGTCGCTTTTGTAAATGAGCCCTCGAGGCTCAATGAGATTTACCTGACTAAATAAAGGTTGAATGAATGAATGAATAGACAAAGAATAAATAACAATGTTGCATTCGCGTGTAGTCGGATGTCCCGTGAAGAAACACGGTTTTTAATTTTAAACTCACTTTGAAAGTAATTTTCATTAATTTATCATTTTGTTTGCTAAAAACTAACATAGTTGAATGATACAAGATATATATGTTGTGTCACTATATGCTGCTCATGCTGACTCATCATTAATTGCTCGCGCTTATATAGTTTTACCGGCTCTGACTGTCGCTTGCGCCAACTGCACCTGAACGTAACATCCGCCTTGACGTAACATACGTGGAAGGGGGGCGTGACAAACTACCTACCACTCGCATTACTGCTCGACTGAAAAACAAGCACAAATAAGCGACTCAATGTCAGCGAGAAGCCCAAAAAACCGCCACAAGCGGCTGATCAAATTTGAAAGCGACTCCAGGGAAAAACAAGCCCAATGCCGCTTGAAATAAGCGGACTTGGCAACTATGATCCAGCTGCAGGGCGGTGCTCCTCTGTTTTGAACCAAACAAAGTAAAATGGTGGCAATGATGGGAAACCTTCACCACAAGGCATCCTGGGAGAAATCAAAGGGCCAATGAAAGGGCCTCCAACCAACAGTGGGGGTTGTGATTGCCCACCCTCAACTGTCACAGTGTTCAATCAAACCACCAGAACAACAAGGTTTTGCTTCTGGGGGGATAAACAGGAGTTAATGGAAGCCATTTTCTGGCACCAGAGAAGTACTCTAGCTGGTTCCAGAGTTTAACTGAGAGAAGTACTGTGGGAGAAAAGAGGGCCCTAAACCCTCTCTTAAACATCTAACTAACAGAAGTGTACAGTTTTTTACAACAACGCAGAAATAGAGATTTGGTGATAAATAATAACAACCATTATGTTTGTACTGTATACTCTTTAAATTAAATCACACCAAACATGTTTTTTTCACATTGAATGTCTAGAGTGAACGTTCAGACAACATTCAGACAACATTAGAAGTGCACTTCAAAACAAAAATAGAGATTTGGTGATAATAATTAATGACCATTAAAGTTTTAAAGATTAAAAAAACTAATTCAATAAAAATATGCCACTGGTTTTTTTTTCTCACAGTAAGCAAACATTCAGAAAACGTCAGTGCACTTCATATCAAGACAAAAATAAAGATTTGGTGACAATAACCATAGCTTTTAAATATAAAAAAAAACTGATTAAATGATCACAGCAAACATTTGTTTTTCACAGCAATTGATAGTTTACAGTGATAAGACAAAATCAGAAGGGCAAACTTTTTATACCAAGACAAAAATAGAGATCTGGTGACAATAACAACCATGTAATTATGGTTATAGATAAAGAACCCAAATGAGTGGGGGTCAGTGGCGGTTCTAGACCAGTTGTACTGGTGGGGCCAAGCTGGGGCCAGAGGTTTTGTCAGAGGGGCACGTTCATCAGATGAACGTTGTTACCTGTATATAATTTTGGACTGAGAAACTGAACCAAGACTTCACCTAACAGTTATTTTCATTATCATTTTATTTGCTTATTAATATATTTTATTCAGTCAATACAAATACTGTGTAAAATGATTTATATTTTTCTCATTTGATTTTTAAACTATTTTCTTTGGTTACAATGGTTAATCACTGCTTTAAAAAAATAAGAGTCAAGTAAGATTTCGAATCTGTCTTTTTCTCCGAGATGAACTTCAACAAAGACAGATTCGAAATCTTACTTAACTGTTAGATGAAGTCTTGGTTCAGTTTCTCAGTCCAAAATTATATACAGGTAACAAAATTGGCTGCCCTACTATCACAGCAACTGTATTCTGCGATTTTGATTAATACAAAATCGTAGAATTTCATGATTTCTGGCATCATGATTTCTGGCAAACTGATCAACAAATGAGTGACTCATTTGTTGATCGGTTTGCCAGAAATCATCAAATTATGTTTGTATTCTGCATCTGTCTGTTAGCAAAATATCTTATGAACAACTGAACAGATTTTGATTAAACTTTCAAGAAATAATCACTGAATGGCTCTCTACGACTGGTTGACTTTTAAAGTACATCCATGGTGTTGGTCTGTTAGCAAAATATCTCATGACCCTCTGGACAGATTTTGAAAAATCTTTCAAGAAATAATAAACAGATGTTTCTTTACTGCTGATTAACTTTTGGATATATTTGAATTGAAGATGGCTGCAGCAGGCAATTGAAATAAGCCAAACTCAAAAATGGTTATAATTCAGTTAATTTTACAGATATGGAGTTAAGTGGTTGTTTGTTTAAAGTTATTTAAAGTTATTTTATATATTCTTTTAAATAATGGGGTGATATAAGATTTTTTTCT
The DNA here is from genome assembly GCA_038048925.1 of Garcialebias charrua. NCBI lineage: Eukaryota > Metazoa > Chordata > Actinopteri > Cyprinodontiformes > Rivulidae > Garcialebias > Garcialebias charrua. The sequence goes on from JBBPBX010090911.1 coordinate 3,163, forward strand.
TCTTTCTGCACTCTTTTCATTCAGATGAATGTTTTATTTTGTCTCTTTTAAATGAATGAATAAATAAATAAAATAAAATATTAAATAGCTTTACATCTGCTAAGTTCTTGGCATAAACCAACACAGACATGTTCCTGTTTTTAGTGTTTTACATGCTTTATATTGTAGCTGTATTATGATATGATGCGAAGCCACGGAGCTCCCAGGCAGAAGCTGAAACAGCTGCCGTAATCAGAGCGCCCAATCCGGCATGAAAAAGAAAAACACACCGCTGGCTGAAGCCCTGAGCTCGATGGAATGTCCGGCCGGCGTAAAACTAACTTGACCACGGTTTAATGTGACGCAGATGTGTTCATATAGCTCTGCAAACATTGAACGTTGTTGTCTTGCGGTGTTGAGTGTAATATTTCCACACAACGCACATGTTACGATGAAAAGTCGGCTAGCTGCTAGCTAAGATGCTACGTGACTCACCAGTGTTGTCCGATCTTGCGACAGAAACAAGCGTCCAGCGTAAACAATCCATAACGTGACCAGCTCCATGTAAACAATCCATAACGTGACCAGCTCCATGTAAACAATCCATAAACAAACGACCCGCTCTTTCAAAACGATGCCAAAACAAACCCAACAGAGTACTCAGTCAGCCCCTCACGCTTGTAGCTGCCTGCAAACTATGAACTGGATTTCCTGAATGTGAGGCGGGTCTTGTTACTCTGGGTTCATGAGACACGCCTCCGTTCAGGAAATCCATCCCATAGTTTGAAGCCAACGTGCATCATGGGTTGGATCGATACGTAAACAAGGCTGGTATCGGCATAGACGTTCTATATATGATATCTATGGGTATCGGTATGTGCCATGAGCATTGGTTCCGCTTCTGCTCGGAGGGCGGGCCACAGGGCGGGCCAGGGTCAATCATACACGGGCACGGGCCCGTACGGGCCCGTGTGTAGAACCGCCAGTGGTGGGGGTCTCGTACGTGGGCCCATTGCTCTATTGAAGATATAAAGACTGATTAAAGAAGTCACAGTAAACATGATTGTCATGTCAAGTGAATGTTCATAGTGAACGTTCAGACAATGTTCAGACAATGTCAGAAGTGCACACCTTTTGTAACAAAACAAAAATAGAGATTTGGTCATAAATAATAACAACCATTAAAGTGTCAAAGATGTAAGAAATAAGTGAATGAAATTACACCAATTTTTTTTTCTTACAGTGAGTGAACGTTCAGCGTTAACGTTCAGGAAACGTTCAGACAACGTTCAGATAATGTTCAAACAATGTTCAGACAATGTTCAGATAATGTTCAGACAATGTTCAGACAATGTTCAGACAATGTTCAGACAATGTTCAGGCAATGTTCAGGCAATGTTCAGACAATGTTCAGGCAATGTTCAGGCAATGTTCAGACAATGTTCAGACAATGTTCAGGCAATGTTCAGACAATGTTCAGACAATGTTCAGGCAATGTTCAGGCAATGTTCAGACAATGTTCAGACAATGTTCAGACAATGTCAGAAGTGCACACTTTTTGTAACAAAACAAAAATAGAGATTTGGTCATAAATAATAACAACCATTAAAGTTTCAAAGGTGTAAGAACTAATTGAATGAAATTACACCAATTTTTTTTTCTTACAGTGAGTTACCGTTCAGCGTTAACGTTCAGGGTTAACGTTGAGGCAACGTTCAGACAACGTTGGGTCCTGAACATTCCACATTCGACCTTTAGACGACGTTCACTGAACGTCATCTGAACATTTGCTTGCTAGCTGGGCAGATGAAGGAAACATGAGGGAGCCACCAGATTGTATCTTTAAACACATACGGTGCCACCCAGATGTAAAGGATTTTATCAGGGGTCAGTATTAAGCTAACCTCTTTATCCTTAATTAATTACTTATTCAGATTGAATAGTAATTTCACGGATTCTTTTCTTTTTCAGTTTACCCAATATTTCTGTGATCTTTATGATGGATAAGTAAAACAGAAGCCATAGAGTGACAATGGACACGTTAACTTAGTTTGGTATGTCAAGGACACTACCATTTATTTAAAATAAATCAACTAAATTAACACCATTACACTTGATTGACATGATTTCACTTTCTTGCAATTTAACACGTCAGCACATTTAAATTGTAACACAACAGACATAAATACAGGATGTTAACATATTTAGTCTGAGGCTCTATGACTTAAATAGTTTCCAGCTTAGAATTGAGGGGAGAAGAGATAGGAGGAAAGATGGAGAGATGGTTTAAAGGAAATTGTCTTGAGCATGTTACCAGAAGTGACACTTCCCATCCGACTTCTGCTAAAATCCAGGTACGTTTGTAAACAGCTCTTTACCTTCGACGACGAGTCTGATAAAGAGATGACACCAGCCTTTCAGATGCACAGAGTCCTTCAGGCCCAGCACGTCCGAGCCGGTTCTCGTTTACGTTTTCAACGTCTCCTGGTTTCGCGTTGGTCATCAGAAAATGCGTCAGCTCCTGGCCTCTGACTTCAAGATAACTATTCCAGGAAGGAATAAACAAAGTTTTGAGCTTACGCTCGTTCTAAGTGGACTCATAACAGCATGTTATTAGTCCTTAACTGGATGACGTGTCCTTAGCGTGTGACTAAACGTCCATCCAGCTCTTTGGGAAAAGTTCACATCTCTTGAAGTTCCCAGCAGACTCCCAGTTCCAGCAACAGCTTAGAACTTTAAGGAAGGATCTAAGATGAGAGAGACTTGTCTCTTTTTCATTGGTCCAGAAGAAGCAGTCGAGGAGTTCACTTGCCGTTATCACGACCCAAGGTTACAGCCAGAGCAGAGGGAAATTGTTTAGGAAAAGTATCTGAGTGAAGAGACTTTCAGACGCTAGATGAGAGTTTTAGCTGAAACTCAACAAAAACAATTTCTGTGTAAGTCAGTTTGACCTTTTATCTGAACTTTGACACCCTTTCATTTGATCAAGTAACACAGTCATGCTTCATATTAAAAGAATAACAGCATATAACATATATCATGAAAATGACAAAAGTTATTCTTTTGATTACATTAGAATAAAATCAAAGATAGAAATAGTCTCTTTTGGTGACTATGTTCTCAGATTACAACTAATGGAATAATTTGTAGTAAATGTCTTGCTTTACTGAGAGGTCAGTAAAGGTCATCACTGGACAGTTCAAAAACCTTAGTTTGACCCTGAGTAGGTCCACTACACCGCAGAGTCCTGACCTGATAATGTTGATCTTCTGTGCAGGGCCATCCTTTTGGCCAGTGGCTGTTTAGTTTCCCCGATAAAAGGATGGCCCAGCACAGAAGATCAACATCATCAGGTCAGGACTCTGTGGTCTACACTCATCTCCAGGCCAGCGGTCACTCTTTCAGGGATGAAGATGTTCACATCCTTGATAGAGAGGAATGATGGTTTGAGAGAGGAGTAAAGGAGGCCATCTTTGTGAAAAGAAACCGTCCATCATTAAACAGGGGTGGAGGCCTCCGGGTTCAACTGTCCCCCTCTTACAATGCTGTTATTGCTAGTATCACTCAGCCCTCTGTGAATAGCAAACAACCATCAGGGTGTTAACGATCCATCGTTAGGCTGATGGTCCTCCTTGATCATGTGAGCAGCTGGTTTCAGGCTGTCATCAGCCAACTGGTTGATCCGCTGTGAGAGGGTGCTATTTATAAGACTGAGCTGAATACAGCACCTCAGACTGAAGAAGTCTTTCGGACGAACGCCGAAACATTTCTACAATGTTTTTGTTTTGTTTTGTTTTTTGAATGTTCAGAGGACCAGACTTAGCTTTTTTAGATTTTTTTTCCACCTGGATTATTGAGCATGCATAAGTGTATTCTATCAGTAATGTTTCTGACCTTCATCTCTGTACTTTAATTGTTGTATTAGCTGACTTGGTGAAGTTTTCCTTGCTCCATGTGTAAACCTCTGTAAAGATTACCGGGACAGACTTCAACGTACCCTGGAAGTGCTGCGTTGTTCCCAGCTGGACGCTGCTGCCGAGTCTCGTCTCGTCCCACAAAATAGTTTTAGTTGGAGTGTAAAGAGCAAAAAGACACTTTGATTGTGCACAAGTCAACATTTAGTATGAAAAGCTGTTCCACGTGCACGCAGGCTGAAGAATCGTGATCTCCTCAGCTCAGACAAACTTAAAATAGTTTCCAGCTTAGATTGAGAGGGGAAAGAGTAGGAGGAAAGATTTAAGAAGAAATTATCGTGAGCATGATACCAGAGTGACACTTCTCCTCCGACTTCTGCTAAAATCCAGGTACGTTTTGTAAACAGCTCTTTACCTTTTGACGACCGCCCGGTAAGAGGGAAGACCTTGTAGCTTTTCAGATGTACGGGTCCTTGTGGGGACCAGTACAATACCTTCAAGCAGGGTTCTGGTTTACGTTTTCCAACGTCTCCTGGTTTTCGCTTGGTCATCAGAGAATATGTCAGCTTCAGGCCTCTGACTTCAAGATAAACTTATTCCAGGAGGGAATAAACAAAGTTTTTGAGCTCTGTTCCTTAAAAGTGGACCCATAACAACATGTTATCAGTCCCAGCTGGATGACGAGTCCTTAGCGCGTGACTTGTGGTCATTCAGCTCTTTGGAAGTTCACATCATCTTTCGAAACTCCCAGAAACTCTGAGGAACCTACTGGTTCCTTCCAAACTCTGCAGACTCTTGCAGACTCTTGCAGACTCTCGCAGACTCTCAAGTGTGTCAGCAAAACTTAGGACTAGTACTTAAGGAAGGACCAGTCGAGGAGTTCACTTGTCTTATCAGGACCCAAGGTTACAGCCAGCAGCAGAGGGAAATGTTTAGGAACAGACAGAGAAAGCTGGAGCCTTGTTCATGAAAAACAACGGATTAAACTGTCTTCTTATTTCTAAACAAAACAGTCGGGTCTCTGTGACCCGAGATTTCCCTTTAACACAGCAGTGAACACAGTTTAACTCTTAAAGAATAACACAGCTTAAAAGCACACATCATGAAAATGACAAATGTTATTCTTTTGATCACATCAGCCTAAAATCAAAGATAGAAATAGTCTCTTTTGGTGACTATATTTATCAGATTACAGCTTAATGAATGATTTTGTAGTAAATGTCTTGCTTTACTGAGAGGTCAGTAAAGGTCATCACTGGACAGTTCAAAAGTACACAGGTGTCTTAAAAGTGGACAAGGTCATGCCCACTACAGACACCCTTTCATTTGATCAAGTAACACGGTCATGCTTCATATTAAAAGAATAACAGCATATAACATATATCATGAAAATGACAAAAGTGATTCTTTTGATTACATTAGAATAAAATCAAAGATAGAAATAGTCTCTTTTGGTGACTATGTTCTCAGATTACAACTAATGGAATAATTTGTAGTAAACGTCTTGCTGTTACTGAGAGGTCAGTAAAGGTCATCACTGGACAGTTCAAAAACCTTAGTTTGACCCTGAGTAGGTCCACTACACCGCAGAGTCCTGACCTGATAATGTTGATCTTCTGTGCAGGGCCATCCTTTTGGCCAGTGGCTGTTTAGTTTCCCCGATAAAAGGATGGCCCAGCACAGAAGATCAACATCATCAGGTCAGGACTCTGTGGTCTACACTCATCTCCAGGCCAGCGGTCACTCTTTCAGGGATGAAGATGTTCACATCCTTGATAGAGAGGAACGATGGTTTGAGAGAGGAGTAAAGGAGGCCATCTTTGTGAAAAGAAACCGTCCATCATTAAACAGGGGTGGAGGCCTCCGGGTTCAACTGTCCCCCTCTTACAATGCTGTTATTGCTAGTATCACTCAGCCCTCTGTGAATAGCAAACAACCATCAGGGTGCTAACGATCCATCGTTAGGCTGATGGTCCTCCTTGATCATGTGAGCAGCTGGTTTCAGGCTGTCATCAGCCAACTGGTTGATCCGCTGTGAGAGGGTGCTATTTATAAGACTGAGCTGAATACAGCACCTCAGACTGAAGAAGTCTTTCGGACGAACGCCGAAACATTTCTACAATGTTTTTGTTTTGTTTTGTTTTTTGAATGTTCAGAGGACCAGACTTAGCTTTTTTAGATTTTTTTTCCACCTGGATTATTGAGCATGCATAAGTGTATTCTATCAGTAATGTTTCTGACCTTCATCTCTGTACTTTAATTGTTGTATTAGCTGACTTGGTGAAGTTTTCCTTGCTCCATGTGTAAACCTCTGTAAAGATTACCGGGACAGACTTCAACGTACCCTGGAAGTGCTGCGTTGTTCCCAGCTGGACGCTGCTGCCGAGTCTCGTCTCGTCCCACAAAATAGTTTTAGTTGGAGTGTAAAGAGCAAAAAGACACTTTGATTGTGCACAAGTCAACATTTAGTATGAAAAGCTGTTCCACGTGCACGCAGGCTGAAGAATCGTGCACTCCTCAGCTCAGAACGTCTGACTCCTGTTGGCTTCCCCCAAAGCAGGACGTCAATAGTTGATGCAGCGGCTGCAGCAGCTGCTAAAACATCTGCTTCAGTAGAAGAACTAATGAAACACTAACTGGTGTCGTGCACGAGGACACTTTCAGGAAAACAACACATCCATGTCTGACCACCGAGCAACACATGCACATTTCAGCTAACGGTTCTGGAGGGTCCGGAGGGGCTGGAGGGTCTTCAACAACTCTCAACTGAAATCTTTAAAAAATTAACAAAAAATCATTTTGGACAAATTAAAAGAGGAAAATTACTTTCTTTACCCACAAACTGACATAAAATATGTTTGTTCAATTTAATAAAACATAAACAAAAACCAGGGGCAGCACGGTGGCACAACTGGTACAGCTACTGCCCCTCAGCTAGCAGGTTCCTGGTTCAAATCCCGGTCATGGGGCCTTTCTGGGTGGAGTTTGCATGTTCTCTCCGTGCATGAGTGGGTTTAATAATAATAATGAATTCAATTTATAACGCGCTTTTCATTAGTGAAAATCTCAAAGCGCTACACACATTGAATGCTACACACATTCATACACCGGTAGCGGCAGACTACCATGCAAGGTGCTTTCCAGTCCTACCGGGAGCAACTCGGGGTTAAGTGTCTTGCCCAAGGACACAACGACACATGGTGTGGGGAACCGGGATTCGAACCGCCAACCTTCCGATCGGGGGACGACTGCCATTACCACTACGCCACGGCCGCCCATACGGGTTTCCTCTGGGTACTCCAGTTTCTTGTGGTGGAGAAAATACTCAAACACTGTACTTAAAGCCCCACTGACATGATTTTTTAATTTTCATAAAATTGCTCAAAATATATATCTTTTATCATTTAAATATGTTCATTTTTGCAAACAAAATGCTAAATCACTTTAATTTTGCTTTAAAAGTGATTTTGAACTTCAAGCCGTGTTTAATCATGGGAAATCCAATTACACACGAACGCACCATCTGTGACGTAACACTGGGCAGAGGGCTCTGGTCTCTTTAATAGCGGACCATTTAAAACCCGACAAATTTAGCAATCTATGTGAAGATTTGAGCTATTTGTCTTCATTTTGGGAAGCAGAAAATAGTTTGGGTGATGGAACAAGAAACAACAGGATCTAATTTAGGTCTGATGCTGTATCAGACTTACCTTCATGTCGAGCTGCTCATACCTGCGCACTGTGACAAGCCCAGAGCTCTGCCCGGTGTGACATCACAGATGGTGCGTTCGGGTGTAATCAGATTTCCCATGATTAAACACGGCTTGAAGTTCAAAAATCACTTTTAAAGCAAAATTAAAGTGATTTATCATTTTGTTTGCATAAAGGAACATATTTAAATGATTAAATATATATATTTTGAGCAATTGTATGAAGAGTAAAAAAAATCATGTCGGTTGACCTTTAAGTAAAAGTACGACAAAAATATACTCTAGTAAAAGTAGAAGTACCATATTAACGTTTTTACTTAAGTAAAAGTAAATAAGTATTTGCTTTTTAAAATACTTAAAGTATTAAAGTAAAAATACTTGCTGATTGTATTACCGAATGCAATGGTCTACAATATCATTAAGTGTGCATACAGTATGTATATTTTCTGTAACACATTAATAGTCTTGAGTCATTTTAATGAACAATGCTGCAGATAATACATGCTTTTATTGTGTTTACGCTGTGACACAGTTCACACTTGGACTTGTGATTCTGTGCATCAGGATTTCAGGGATGACCTGCAGACTTAAATGTCATTAAACAAAATAAGAAAGAGGAATGATTATACCTTAGAAAGTTTTTATTTACCACAGAACACAACCAATGTGTCATTTTAACTGCAGTAAAAACATTTAAGTAAAAGTTGTCTGTCTGAAAAAAGGAGCATTAGACCTAACAAAGGAACATCTGATCATTTCAACTCCAGTTTGTCTTTAACCCTAGTTAAAATACTGTCTAGTCATCCTTGTAATGGGTCAATAGTGAACAATGTTTTAACTTCCTAACACCATTTTCAAAACGTAGATCTGAGTGTTGAGACATTTGGAGACATCTCTTGTCTCCTAACATCCCAAGAACTGACACATTTTAATATTGCAGCAAGAATTTATTGTTCAAGTTCAGAAGAAGTTGGTTTTCAAAGTTTTTTGAGTCCAGTCTGGCTCATCTGGGAGAGATAATCTGTCCTGCTGTGCTGAACAATCTTTCAATAATACAGTAGTCTTTCAACAGTCTTTCAATAATCTTTCAATAGTCTTTCAATAATCTTTCAATAGTTTTTCAATAGTTTTTCAATAGTATTTCAATAATCTTTCAATAGTATTTCAATAGTCTTTCAATAATCTTTCAATAATCTTTCAATAGTCTTTCAATAATCTTTCAATAATCTTTCAATAGCCTTTCAATAGTCTTTCAGTTATATTTCAATAATCTTTCAATAGTCTTTCAATAATTTCTAGGCGCAGCCAAGGTGTTGAGAGGATCCGTTTTGGTGACCTTGGAATCGCTTCTCTGTTTTTTGCAGATGATGTGGTCCTACTGGCTTCATCAGTTCGTGATTTACAACTTTCACTGGAGCGGTTTGCAGCCGAGTGTGATGCGGCCGGGATGAGGATCAGTTCCTCCAAATCCGAGGCCATGGTCTTGAGCCGGAAAAGGGTAGCATGCCCTCTCCGGGTCGGGGAGGAGGTCCTGCCCCAAGTGGAGGAGTTTAAGTATCTCGGGATCTTGTTCACGAATGAGGGAAAACTGGAGCGTGAGATCGATAGGCGGATAGGTGCAGCGTCCGCAGTGAAGCGGGCGCTGTACCGGTCTGTCGTGGTGAAGAGAGAGCTGAGTCAAAAGGCAAAGCTCTCAATTTACCGATCGATCTACGTTCCCACCCTCATCTATGGTCATGAGCTTTGGGTTATGACCGAAAGAACAAGATCTCGGATACAAGCGGCTGAAATGAGTTTTCTCCGCAGGGTGTCTGGACTCTCCCTTAGAGATAGGGTGAGAAGCTCAGTCATCCGGGAGGGACTCGGAGTAGAGCCGCTGCTTCTCCACATCGAGAGGAGCCAGTTGAGGTGGCTCGGGCATCTGGTTAGGATGCCTCCTGGACGCCTCCCTGGTGAGGTGTTCCGGGCATGTCCCACCGGGAGGAGACCCAGAGGAAGACCCAGGATACGCTGGAGGGACTATGTTTCTCGGCTGGCCTGGGAACGCCTTGGGATTCCCCCAGAGGAGCTGCTCCAAGTGGCTGGGGAGAGGGAAGTCTGGGCCTCCCTACTTAGGCTGCTACCCCCGCGACCCGACCCCGGATAAGCGGAAGAAGATGGATGGATGGATGGATGGATAGTCTTTCAATTATCTTTCAATAATCTTTCAATAATCTTTCAATGATCTTTCAATAGTCATTCAATAATCTTTCAATAGTCTTTCAATAGTCTGTCAATAGGCTTTCAATTATCTTTCAATAATCTTTCAATAATCTTTCAATAGTCTTTCAATAATCTTTCAATAGTCTTTCAATAATCTTTCAATAATCTTTCAACAGTTTTTCAATAATATTTCATTAGTCTTTCAATGATCTTTCAATCGTCTTTTAGGCCATGGGTGTTGTGTATCTTCTGGCTGACTCTCCACGGTGGAATCCATTGTGGGTGTGTTAGCAGTGCTGTGTGTACACCTAGCTCAGTGACGTATATACTAGAACATACATCATTGGTCCAGGCGGGTCTAACGTTACGTGTCCACTTTGCAGTGATTCAATGGACCAACTCCCCTCTCACCATTGGTTACTTTCAAACCAACAAACAAATAAATAAATAAAAAAATACAACATGAATGTAACTTGTAACTCAACGCATTATAGAAATGTAGTGTAGTAAAAAGTACAGATACTTAATGTAAAATGTAGTGGAGTAAAAGTAAAAAGTACCCACGTTTAACTCTACTTAAGTAAAGTACAGTTACATGAAAAAATGTACTTAAGTACAGTAAAAGTACTTATACTTAGTTACATCCCACCACTGTCGGTTTCCTCCCACGGTCCAAAAACATGCACGTTAGACTGATTGGTAAATCTAAATTGTCTCTAGGTGTGAGTGAGAGAGTGAATGGTTGTTTGTCTCTATGTGGACCTGTGATCCGTCCAGGGTGTTCCACACCCCTCGCACAGTGATTGCTGGACATGGGCTCCGGCAACCCCCATGACCCAAAATGAAAGAAGTGAGTAAAGATAATGGATGGTTGGATAAACAACAACCTGAAATGTGGAGATTTTTTTTAACCTAAAGGCCTTTAAAACAAATGTATCATTTAAATGAGATATTTTCATTTCAAGCTGAGAAAGCTCAAAAATATTGACTCATTCATGAATCAAATAATCAAACCTGAGTATTTTGAATCATATCTGTAAGGTGGTTGATGTTTCCCATAA
>JBBPBX010090912.1:0-14028 GCA_038048925.1 Garcialebias charrua
TGATTCATCCATGCCCTAATTGCCTCCAGGCAGGCAGAGAGGGCAGTGAGTGAAGATGGAGATGACAAGGTGGAAGATGAGGATGCTCCAGTCCTGATGTAAAGCTGTGTATCGTCGGCATAACAGTGAAAAGAAATGTTGAACTGATTAATAATTTGACCTAAAGGCAGCATGTAAAGGGAAAACAGCAGGGGCCCCAGAACTGACCCCTGAGGGACACCACAGGAGACACCAACTGTCTGGGACGTGGCGTTGCCAAGACTAACACATTCCAGCCTATTGGAGAGGAAAGATTTGAACCAGTCCAGGACTGTGTCGCAGAGACCGACCTCCACATGAAGACGGTGGAGGAGGATACTATGGTCCACAGTGTCGAAGGCTGCAGTGAGGTCAAGGAGGACAAGGATGGAGGGAGAGCCAGTGTCAGCAGCCAAGAGGACATCATTGGTAACCCTCAGCAATGCAGTCTCTGTACTGTGAGCTGCCCTGAATCCAGACTGGAACTTCTCATACAGAGAGTGTTGTTGTAGGTGATCCTGCAGCTGAGCAGCAACAGCTTTTTCCAGCACTTTAGACAGAAAAGGGAGGTGTGAAATTGGGCGGTAATTAGAAAAAATGTTGGGATCCAAATTAGATTTTTTCAGAAGAGGCCTAATGATGGCGGTTTTTAGAGGCAGTGGAACATGACCAGATTGTAGAGACTGATTTATTATTTGAGTGATAAGTGGGCCTATTGCAGAATGATTGGTTTTTATGAGAGACGAGGGGAAAGGATCCAGGGCACAGGATGAAGGCTTCATTTTCTTGATGATGGCCTCCACCTCACTCTGAACAACTTCGTCAAAGCTGTTTAGGGTCCCAGAATGCAGACGGGTGGGTGGCACACTGAGAACGGGGAGGTTGTGGAGCTGAGATCTGATAGTGTCAACTTTGGTTTTAAAAGATGAAAGAAACAGGTCACATTTTTGAGCAGAGTCCTCAAGAGTTTGCTTAATGGGATTAAGCAGACGAGTGATTGTGGAGAAGAGCTGTTTAGAGTTTCCAGGGCAGGTGTTGATGATGTTAGAATAATATTTGGAGCGTGCTTCTTTAAGAGAATAGGCGTATGCTTTCTGATGTTCTTTATATGCCTGCTTATGCACAGACAGACCAGATGATTTTACACGTCTTTCAATAGCACGGCCAGTTGCCTTCATCTTGCGCAGCTCATCAGTGTACCAAGGGGCTGAACGGGAGAAAGACACCAGTCTTGTCTTCAAGGGGGCGTGTAGGTCCAGGAGCTCCCGAAGAGATTGGTTGTAGTAATCCACAGAGTCATCTGCAGAAGAATGATTGACAGCGGTCAGGGTGTGAAGATCGGCAGACAGAACATCAAGGGAAATGTTTTTAAGGTCACGGAACTGGATGGGTCGTTTTGGGTTTGAAGCAGGCGAAGATGAAGGCACTTCCAGGGAGATGACCCTGTGATCTGAGACACCCAGGTCATATACAGATAAGTTATTGATGAGTACAGTGTCTGTAATCACCAAATCCAGAGTATGCCCCCTGCTGTGCGTAGGGGCGTCAACATGTTGAGTGAGATTAAGAGAGTCCAGAAGAGACTTAAAATCTGTTGCCAGAGGTGAAGAAGAATTGTCCACGTGGATATTTAAGTCGCCAAGAAAAATAGTCTTCACAGGGGAGGTGCAGAAAAAAGTGAGGAGGTCATGCATCTCTGAGTTAAATGAAACATGCGGTTTGGGAGGTCTATAAATTAATATAACATTCATCAGGAGTGGGGCTTTGAAGCTGAAAGCCAGACATTCAAAAGAGGAAAAGTCCTGAGAAGACAGATGAGACAGTTTTAAATTACTGCGGTAGATTACAGCCAGACCACCACCGCGGCCAGTGCTGCGGGCTCTCTGCAGATAACTGTATCCAGAGGGACACGCCTCATTCAGAGAACTGAACACATTTGGTTGGTGCCACGTCTCTGTAAGACACATGAGGTCCAAGTTCTTCTCCAGAATGTGATCATGAATTAAACATGACTTGTTGGAAAGAGACTGCACATTGAAAAGTTCCAATTTAATACCAGTTGGAATAGGAGCTTTTTGAACCGGTTTAAGCAGACTGAAATCCACTCCACGTTTTCCTCGCCACTTCGTGCGCAGAGGACTACAAAGGCCTACAGACGCAGCGTTCTGATGACGCCATCGAGGTGCGACACGTCTTTCAGCCCAGACAGCACTAATCGAATCCGAGTTCGCTTGAGAAGAAACAATTTTCCTTCGAGAGCTTCTATGGATGTAACGAGGTCTACGCAGAAGACATGTGTCATGTCTGTACATTTGTGTCATGTCTGTACAACGTCTGTGTCATGTCTGTACAACGTCTGTGTCATGTCCGTACAACATCTGTGTCATGTCCGTACAACGTCTGTGTCATGTCCGTACAACGTCTGTGTCATGTCCGTACAACGTCTGTGTCATGTCTGTACAACGTTTGTGTCATGTCTGTACAACATCTGTGTCATGTCTGTACAACGTCTGTGTCATGTCTGTACAACGTCTGTGTCATGTCCGTACAACGTCTGTGTCATGTCTGTACAACGTCTGTGTCATGTCTGTACAACGTCTGTGTCATGTCTGTACAACGTCTGTGTCATGTCTGTACAACGTCTGTGTCATGTCCGTACAACGTCTGTGTCATGTCTGTACAGTGTAGTAATATAGGATGAGGTCAGTTTGACTGACTTACCTATATTTTAGATGTATAAATTGGCAGGGTTTAGACTGACACAAAAATACATCATTAATTAAACGAGTTCTCTCTTTTTCAGCTTAATACCAATAATTCTATACCTTGACCAGATGTAATTCACAGGAAACGTTAAACTTATGTTGGCACAGCAGGACTGGACCATTTATTTAACATAATTGTAAATTACATCACACATTTGTACATGATTGGTTGATTATTTTTCCTATAATTAACTTCAGCACAGATGAAATATAGGAACAACAGAACAGTGAAGGATGATATTTTACTCATTTCTGTAGGTACATTAACTTAGTTTCTGGCTTAGGAAGATGAAGGTTTAGGAGGAAGGAAATGGAGGAAAAGAAGTTAAGAGTCAGGGAGTTATCTTGATGTGTTTAACCAGAAGCATGGCAGCTCTCCGGCCGAACTCGGCTACACGTTGGTACCCTTGGCAAAGCATTTGACGACTTTTACCTCGTGAAGATGGTCAGTCTCCCTCGGTCCAGTTTGGTCAGTTCGTTTACCGTTCTCAGCGTCTCCAGACGTGCGCCTTGACTCGAACCGAAAGTAACGGCAGCTCCTGGTGTTGTTTTCAAGATAAGACGTTCCTTAAAGGAATGTCAATAAAAGAGAGCTTTTTCAGCTGTTGAAGATGACTTATAACTTGGCATGTTATAAGTCTTTAACTGAATGACGTGGTCATTAGCATGTTGACCAGACGATCATCAGTTCTTTGGGGAACCTCATCATGGCATTGAGGTCCTCAGCAAACTCTGAAGCGTTTCAGCAAAAGTTAGAACTTAAAAGAAGATCATGAGAGGAGTGAGACATGTGTTATCACGACCCAAGGTTACAGCCAGCAGCAGAGAGAAATGTTTAGGAAAAAGACAGAGAAGCTGGAGTCCTTCTCACGAAAAACAACAGATTAACTGTCTTCTGACTTTCTAAACAAAACCGTCGGGTCTCTCTGACCCGAGACTTCAACTTTAACATAGCAGTGAACACAGTAATACTCCATATTAAAAGAATAACAGCATATAACATATATCATGAAAATGACAAAAGTTATTCTTTTGATCACATCAGCCTAAAATCAACGATAGAAATAGTCTCTTTTGGTGACTATATTCTCAGATTACAACTAATGGAATGATTTTGTGGTAAATGTCTTGCTTTACTGAGAGGTCAGTAAAGGTCATCTCTGGAACAGTTCAAAAGTACACAGGTGTATCAAAGTGGACACGGTCATGCCCATTACAACAGCATCTGTGTCATGTCTGTACAACGTCAGTGTCATGTCTGTACAACATCTGTGTCATGTCTGTACAACATCTGTGTCATGTCTAGGGATGGGAATCGAGAACCGGTTCTTTTAAAGAACCGGTTCTTTAGAGTTCAATTCCCTGGAATTGTAGGTTGCTTGTCTTAACGATTCTGTTTATCGGTTCTCTGACTCGTTCTACTGACTTATCGTGGTGACGCATTTACGTGATGACATCACAGACATGCGCCGTATTTGGTGTTCAACATGGCGTCAAGGAAAAAGCGAAGACGAAACCAGGTCTACTTGCAACACATGCAAAGCGTCAATTACAATATAGGGCAGAAATACTTCTAACATGCATAGAGAAGCATTTGACCACTCAGCATGAGGTGAGTTTTCACAAATGTACCGTCTTTAACACGCTGCTTCGTGATGCTGCTTCGTGGTTGTGGAAGCGGAGCTAACAAACTAGCGTCCTCCTCTGTTTTAAATGTTGCAGCACGTAACGTTAAACTCATCCAGTTCCTGTCACTTGACTTTTTTGCTTTACTGCTTCCGCTGTGTTGTATAAATAATCTCCATCTCCTGTAATAACATTTAGCTGACAAGGATTGCCGGAGTCTGGCTGGCTCAGAGGCTGTTGCTAGCACACATTTAGCTTTCAGGATGACGTTTTTCAACACACAACAGACCTAAAAATGCCACCGTAGAAATGGGAGCAAAAACAAAAGTGTTGTTTTATATTTTTGTTCAGTGTGTTTCATTGTAGCCTCTTTCTGTTGTGAGAGCTTTTTTTGTTGCTCAGTGTTTTTAATGGTGAATTTCTTCTGAAGCTGGCAGAGCTGGGAGAGACGCAGAGGGAGGCAGAAGAGGATGAAGATGATAACTATGTAAGTTTTGTTTTTTGTAATGAAAGATGATAGATTGCATGGATTATTACACTATTTATTTTAAAATTGAAACCTGTGAATTACAAGTTGTGGTTATGTCAATAATTTCAGATGCCTCCTGTAAAGCAGCAAAAAGAGACAGCCCTAGAAGAACTTTTTGAGGAAGAAGACAGAAGTCCAACTGTATAGAAGCCTATCACCCATTCCAACCATGGACAGCCCCTTAATAATGTTAACTAGAAAGTTCCTGGAGAAACTTTGACGGGGGCTGCCAGGCTGTTGCCGGACATCTTGAATCAAAATGGCTCCAAATGTTAATTAGTTCTAGAGATACATCTGATAAATACTTTCTATGAGTTTCAAACAGTACCAACAGTGAGTATGTTTTCATCAGATTCTAAATCATGTGACTTGACAGCAGCAGTTTGTGTGAGGAGTGTTCTCCCATTCATTTTCAATGGGGAAATATGGCAACTTTGTTAGCAAAATACATCGCCATGGTAACTCCGATTGCTTATAAAAGTAATAGCACACATCTCTGAGTCGGGCCGGTCGTTTTGATATAACTTTTGTGGGGGTTCACTTTGTGGTTCGGTCCGTATTAAAGTTGAAAAAGATAACTTTTTCTGGTGTAGAATAATAAGTGGGCAGTAACCAACTAGTTCCTGGATTTGGAGATTCATTACGTCTTTGTTCGCAAATTACGTTGCCATGGTAACTCGAAATACCAATAAAATTAATAGCACACATCAGGGGGCCGAGCCAGTCGTTGTGATATAACTTTTGTGGGGGTAGACATTGTGGTTCGGGCTGCATTAACGCTCGACGAAATGTAGACACACGTTCGAGCAGGATAACAATAGGTGGCTTCCATGCATTTACATGCAATGGCAGCCCCCAACTAGGAATTATTTTTTCATAAAAGTTCTATTTTTGTTCTGGTGAAAGAGCATTAAATACTTCATGCACACAAATGTTGTACTTTTTTTTTGCCTAACCCAATGAGAATTGTTAACAGAATTGAATCGATAAATGATATCGATAAAGGAATTGGTATTGATAATTTCTTAACAATTCCCATCCCTAGCCATGTCTGTACAACATCTGTGTCATGTCTGTACAACATCTGTGTCATGCCTGTACAACATCTGTGTCATGCCTGTACAACATCTGTGTCATGTCTGTACAACATCTGTGTCATGCCTGTACAACATCTGTGTCATGTCTGTACAACATCTGTGTCATGTCTGTACAACATCTGTGTCATGTCTGTACAACATCTGTGTCATGTCTGTACAACATCTGTGTCATGTCTGTACAACATCTGTGTCATGTCTGTACAACATCTGTGTCGTGTCTGTACAACATCTGTGTCATGTCTGTACAACATCTGTGTCATGTCTGTACAACATCTGTGTCATGTCTGTACAACATCTGTGTCATGTCTGTACAACATCTGTGTCATGTCTGTACAACATCTGTGTCATGTCTGTACAACGTCTGTGTCGTGTCTGTACAACGTCTGTGTCATGTCTGTACAACGTCTGTGTCGTGTCTGTACAACATCTGTGTCATGTCTGTACAACATCTGTGTCATGTCTGTACAACATCTGTGTCGTGTCTGTACAACGTCTGTGTCGTGTCTGTACAACATCTGTGTCGTGTCTGTACAACATCTGTGTCGTGTCTGTACAACATCTGTGTCGTGTCTGTACAACGTCTGTGTCATGTCTGTACAACATCTGTGTCATGTCTGTACAACATCTGTGTCGTGTCTGTACAACATCTGTGTCGTGTCTGTACAACATCTGTGTCGTGTCTGTACAACATCTGTGTCGTGTCTGTACAACATCTGTGTCGTGTCTGTACAACATCTGTGTCGTGTCTGTACAACATCTGTGTCGTGTCTGTACAACATCTGTGTCGTGTCTGTACAACATCTGTGTCGTGTCTGTACAACATCTGTGTCATGTCTGTACAACATCTGTGTCATGTCTGTACAACATCTGTGTCATGTCTGTACAACATCTGTGTCATGTCTGTACAACATCTGTGTCATGTCTGTACAACATCTGTGTCATGTCTGTACAACATCTGTGTCATGTCTGTACAACATCTGTGTCATGTCTGTACAACGTCTGTGTCATGTCTGTACAATGTCTGTGTCATGTCTGTACAATGTCTGTGTCATGTCTGTACAACATCTGTGTCATGTCTGTACAACATCTGTGTCATGTCTGGACAACATCTGTGTCTTGTCTGTACAACGTCTGTGTCATGTCTGTAGAACATCTGTGTCATGTCTGTACAACATCTGTGTCATGGACTAGAACTAGAAAGAGGACAGAAGCTGGAAGTTGAGGGCACAAAGGACACGCGCCTCCTAGTGGCTGGTTCCTGTATGATTTATAAGCCCCGCCCCCTCCGTGTCAACAAAAGACAAATCTAAACGCACACTTCACATCATTGTTCTCGGGTGTTGATGAGTGCAGCTGTTTTCCTGCAGCTGTTTGTTTAGTTGTTTGTTCATTCAACCTTTATTTAGGCTGGTTAGTCCCATGGACCTTACCAAGCTCCGCCCAGAAACGCCCCCTAAGCTCCGGCCGGTCTCCGTGTCTCCCAAGCTCAGCATGGAAAACATGGCGTCGACTGACTCTGCAGGGTATTTCTGAGTCGAATAGTGTATCATTTCTGCCAGATTCCAACAAAATATCAGCCATGACAATAGACAGGGGAACCAACAAGTTCATGTTTTTTTTTTTGGACGTTATCAAGTTGTTTGATCCACGCGATGCCTCCAACAGCGTGCGCGTCACAGCTAATGCTACTACTGTTTGATGAGGAAAACATCAGCTCCTGAACGCTCAGCATTATTACAGCTGTGGACAGGATCACTGATGACTATTGTCCTGCAAGGCTGGGTAAGTCAGGCATTCATGGTTATGAGGATTACTTTTGAAATCAGTGATTTATGTTGTTGGCAAAAGTTTGAGTGTGCCTTGGTCGCAAAGCTAATGCTAACTGTAATCTCCATTGGTTAGCCGTTGCTGCTTTAGCTGCTAAACACGCCGACAGCGACTTTTGTGAAGGCTAATGAGCTCAGCTGTTCAGTGTGTTAGTTAAAATCCAGCCTTCGTGTCACGATTTTGTGCAGTTTTAGGTGAAATCGACAGTAGAGCTCGTTGTGTTAGCTAGCTCATGTGGAGTTAGCCGAGCTGTTTCTTCCCAACTTCCAGAACGTTCAGTGAACTGTGGCTTTCTCTCATCGTGACCGCGTGTTGTTAACTAGCAGGTTTCAAAAGCAGGTCAACCCTTCTCTGCTGGTGAAAGAAATAATTGTTCAGTTTTGTGCAACAGGGCCGAGCGCAGTGGTCGTGCACAAGCTTTGATCCAAGCAAGGCATTCAGTTTCACATATAGGGAAACGGTGAATTTTACTTCCACAAATACGGTCAGGGTACCTGACATCTCCGGTACAGATACCCCACTGACGGTGGAGGACAATTTTCCCAACACCGACGTGTAACAGTCATTACTGTATATTGGTTGGGTCCCAGAGATGAGTAGGTATCACCACAAGGGGGCGCCTACTCCCTTTGTTTTCCGTTGTTGTACACTTGTACAAAAAGTAGAATTATTATTCCACGTAGTTAAGGATACAGTATACAAGTGACGATGAGGGGCAGAGCGGTAAACTAATATTATTTGCTCATGTATGACAATATAATGTTTAGTACTGTGGAGAACTGGCGTTACATGGACGAAGTTTAATAAATTGGAAGTGTGGAATAATTCAACGTGCGTCCTGCTGCTTTGAGAGTGACTAACGGTCGCTGCTAATTTCTCCAACCTCTCACCGAACCGTCACAAATGGCGCCCGAACATAATTTGGACCTTCCCTCCTGAATACAGATTCAGCTTTGGACTGGAGGTGATTATTTTCAAGTTTTTGTGGATACAGTTTCTGAGCGGAGTACGTCGTGATCAGTGTTGAAAGTTTGCTGGAGCCATTCATTGCCCGCACCTCGCTGAACGTCGTGATGAACTGTCCCGTTTGGATTTAATTCCTGAAAGCTGCGCATCTGCTGGTCTGCTGAAGAGGACAAGATCACCGCATATTAACTAAATTAACTCACGATTGCTGAAAGCCTGGTGAGTTTTATGGATTATTTTCCAGTGGAACTCAGTCATGCGGACTATTTTGTGGGCTTCAACTTGTTGAGCTGCGGAAGGATACGGACAGACTGAGCTGCACAAACACCGTGACAGCGGAGAGCAACACACCTCTGTGAACTCTGTGAACTCTGAACTCTGTGAACTCTGAACTCTGTGAACTGGGTTGATTCTCTGCTTAAGAAGATTTTATATTTGGACATTACTCGCCTACGAGTCCTACTGCAAAAATAAACTTAAAAGCAAAACAACCTGAACAAAAAAAAAAAAAAAAATTGTTCACAATCCTGAGGTTTTCTGCTGTGAAAATTCCATTTGCTTTGGACATTACCATAGAGGTTGAAGAAACAAAATGGCATTTAAACCAGATTTTTCTGTTTTTGACTCTGAAACGGATACTGACTTTCTTCAATTTGTACCACTACATCAGAGAACTCCAGACCTCCATCAACAGGTTCTAGAATTAAAAGATGACGTCCAGCAGCTGAGGGATGTCCTTCAAACTACATTGTCCCTACAACAGAAATTGCTGGATCATCTAGATGGGGTTAATTCCTCTGGGTCTGGTGGACTTTCTACACAACAGCCTCCTGCACCTCCTATAGCCACCTCAACACCATATGTGCCTCCTGTGAATGTGGATAAACCATGCCCTTATCCTGGAACTCAGAGGGACCTGCATAGCTCTTTCCTACAGACTCATTCAGCTGAGCTAACCAATACCACAAGAGTGATCGCTGCTGCACTACATCACGCCAAGCTGGAACCACCAGTATTTGCTGGGGATGGGGAAGTGCAGGCAGAGGACTGGTTACAGGCTGTGTCAGCATACAAGTCCACTCTGAATTTAACAGATGTCCAGATTCTGAATGAGTTGCCTCATTTTCTAACAAAAGAGCCTCGTAAGTGGTTTAACGCCCTTAGTTCCCACATTAACTCATGGGGGCGCTTCTGCCAACTTTTCAGAACAGTCTTTCTGCCCACTGACAACCAAGAAAGAATCCTCAGAGGCATACTAGACCGGGTTCAGTCAGTTGATGAACCACTCCCAACATTTGTAGCTCATATGTTGAGTGAGTTTAACAAACTAAGTTGCCCACCACCTGAAAAAGAGCGTATTCAACTAATATGTAAACATTCACTTGAAAAATACAGGGTGGCGCTGTATGGCTCACCTGTGTCTTCTGTGATGGAGTTGCTGCTCAGGGCTCATGAATTACATGCTGTGCTGGGACCTGATAGCCAACAGAACCTTCAAAAGAGACACTGGAAGCAGCAGAGAGCTGA
Organism: Garcialebias charrua; assembly: GCA_038048925.1. Lineage (NCBI taxonomy): Eukaryota > Metazoa > Chordata > Actinopteri > Cyprinodontiformes > Rivulidae > Garcialebias > Garcialebias charrua. The sequence continues at coordinate 10,356 of JBBPBX010090912.1, forward strand.
GCCACACTGTTATAAGTGCTCAAATCCTGGATATACAACAAAAACATGTCCTGCTTGTAACCAGGGCCATGTTCAACAACATGTGTCAGCCCGGTTCCATAATGAGCTTACTCCCACTACTTTGGACACACCTGAAGCCGAAACAGACAATAGAAGCTTCAGTCCATCTGTAGATGCAGCACCCCAAAGGCCATCGGGAAACTTCAGGGGGGGGAGGATATTTCGTCGAGGCAATCCTCCCTCCAGACGTTAACTGAGCCTCACCTTTCCACAAGTGAATTCCACATTCTTGGTCATGTGGAGGACAATGATTCTACTGCCACCTGGAACACCCCATTTAAGACTAAGCTGAACTTTAATGGAACCTGCATCGAGGCGACTCTGGACACAGGCGCTTCACTTTCGGCTGTGCGTGCAGATCTCATTGAAGTTAATAGGATTGGTCCACAAAAAATACGTCAGTGGCAGGGTCCGCCAGTGAGCCTAGCGGACAACGCTCCTTGCCTTCCAGATGGTGTGGCTTGGCTAAGTATTGGCTTTATGAACAAGCGCTTTTATCAACGCTTCGCCATCATCCAAAACCTGTCTTCCCCTTTCATATTAGGGATGGACTTTATGATGAGAGCCTCAGTAACCATCCATATACCGACAAGGACAGTTTTTATTGATGACAGTCCCTGTCCTGCCTTGGATGAAAATGAGGACCACAGTCTTGACCTTTTTCCTGCTGAACAGACTGTTATGTCACTGAACATTTTGTCAGACTCTATGGAGTCAAAAGTGGCTGAGGCGAGCCTGGAGGAAACACAAAAATCAGATCTGTATGATCTTCTTTCCCACCACAGCTCCACCTTTGATGGACATCTTGGACACACTACAAGGGCGGAACATGTAATCGATACCGGAACCGCCAAGCCCATAAATCTTCCCCCTTATCGCTCATCGCCAACAAAAAAACGTTTAATTGAGGATCAAGTGCAACAAATGCTGGAGGACAACATAATTGAACCCTCTACCAGTCCATGGGCGGCTCCAGTGGTGATTGTGAATAGACCTGGTTCTGATCCAAGATTCTGCGTGGATTATAGAGGTTTAAACCAAGTCACACAAAAGGACTCCTATCCATTACCACGAATTGATGAATCCCTCGACTTTCTGGCAAGAGGAAAGTACATCTCAACCCTGGATTTGGCTCGAGGATATTGGCAAGTTGCTGTTGCAGAGGAATCCCGACCAAAAACAGCTTTTGTGTCTCACTGTGGCCTCTACCAGTTCCGTGTGCTGCCGTTTGGGTTATGCAATGCGCCAGCAACATTTCAAAGGCTCATGAACTCTGTGTTGGCGGGCCTGATCTACAAAACATGCGCTGTGTACCTAGATGACATTGTGGTGACATCTCCCACATTCGAGCAGCACTTAAAAGATTTGGAGGAGGTCCTGAACAGACTTGAGGCAGCTGGCCTCACGCTAAAACTGAAAAAATGTCAGTTCTGTCTGAGTGAGTTCATATTTTTGGGTTATCGCATCACACCTGCAGGCATAAAACCTGACCATGATAAAATCAAAGCTGTCATTGATTTTCAGTCACCATCTACAGTAAAACAGGTCAGACAGTTCCTTGGACTCACTGGCTATTATCGGCGCTTTGTCAAAGATTATGCACGGCATGCTGACCCACTCCATAAACTCACACAGAAGGACACTATTTTTCACTGGGATGGCAACTGTCAGCAAGCCATGAATGTTTTAAAAGACCGAATCACGTCAGCCCCCGTGTTAAGATTTCCAGACTTTGCTAGACCCTTCTATGTTCATGTTGATGCCTGTGACCTAGGATTGGGCGCTGCTTTGATGCAAAAAGATGAAGAGGGCCGAGACATTGTAGTGTCGTATGCAAGTCGTTCTCTACACAAGGCTGAGAAACCATACTCAACCCCTGAAAAAGAATGTTTGGCCATCATTTGGGCTCTGGAACACTTCAGACCATATGTTGAGGGCCTTCACGTGACTGTTTTCACAGACCACAACAGCCTTAGGTGGCTCATGTCCCGTCCAAACCCTTCTGGCCGGCTGGCTAGATGGTCTTTGAGACTACAAGACTTTGACTTTTCAATTGTTCACAAGCCGGGACAACACAATGCAGTTCCTGATGCTCTTTCCAGGAATCCCCTGCCAAACCAAAGTGACACGCCCATTGATATCCTTCCAGAACACGCTGTTATAGGCAGTTTGGACCTCCGTTCACTGCCCCCAGTGTTATTATCGGATCGTTCGCACATGAGGCAGCTACAACTGGACGACCCTGTGACGGGTCAGCTCCTTAGAGACATCGAATCAGACTCATCAGTTCTGATGGACAATAAATCCCAAGAACAATACACTGTCTATGACAGTTTGCTGTATTACAGGGACCAAAAGACTATGTGCAGTTTGCACCCATTAAAGGAACTCAAACTTTTTGCCCCAGCATCTCTTCGTGGAACCCTGCTGAGCTATTACCATGACCACCCCACTGCTGGCCATCTTGGTGTTTCCAAAACCCGGATGAGACTACGACACAGGTTCTTTTGGCCTGGCATGGCAGGTGATGTCAAACGTTATGTCACCTCTTGCTCGGTCTGCCAACTCACAAAACCAAGTCAACAGAAACAAGCTGGTCTCATGGTCCCTATTGTGCCCAAAAAAACCTGGGAATACACAGGAGTGGACTTTGTGGGTCCCTTGCCCCGTACTCAATCAGGGAATGCTTATTTGCTGGTCTTTGTGGACTATTTCTCGAAGTGGATTGAGGTGTGTGCAGTTAGAGAGGCCACAGCCCAGGTTGCAGCTAGCAAGTTCTTAAGTGAAATATTTGCTAGACATGGTAGCCCCACCTATCTCATTTCAGACAGAGGTTCTCCCTTTGTTAGTGAGTTGTTTGAACACACTGTGTCAGCTCTAGGCTCAACACATAGGCTCACTACAGCTTATCACCCGCAAACAAATGCAACAGAGCGTGTAAACAAAACACTTAAAACAGCTATCCGCGCCTATGTGAGTGACAAACACACCGCATGGGACAAGTTTTTACCACAAATCTGTTTTGCACTTCGCACAGCTCCGCATGACAGCACAGGTCTTAGCCCATCCATGATGTTGTATGGTCGTGAGCTGGACACGCCTCTCGACCTAATCACTCAACCAAGCTGTGATGGACTGGATGACCCAGACGTGCAGTATCCAGAGACTCTTAGAGCCACCCTCAGGGATGCTCATCACCACGCCAGGGCTACGTTGGATCTCAGCCACAAAAGACAGAAACACTACTACGACTTGAGACGCCGCCATTCTGCCTTTGAGATTGGTGATCTGGTTCGAGTGAAGTCTCACCCAAGGTCAGATGCTTTGGCTAATTTTACAGCTAAACTGGCACCGCTGTTCAAAGGCCCCTTCTGTGTCAGTCAGAAACTTAGCGATGTGAACTACAGACTAAATGATGTTGAAACAGGAGCTGATGCTGGAGTTTTCCATGTTGTGAACATGCAGCCGTTCCACACTTGGGACTCTGCCGGCTCCAAAAAGACTGCCGGTGCGGCTGCACAGGCAGATCACACGTACGATGACTTTGAGGATGATTCCCCTCTAACTGAAGCCGTCCCTGACCTCCCTCCAAGTGATGTGCCGAATGACATTC